>ML836142.1:0-35090 GCA_009831015.1 Picea engelmannii
TAAAGATGCTCGGTCTTGCCTAAACTATTGGGGAATTATGGAAGACGTCATTTTGCATAATAAAGCTACTATTAAAAATATCATCAAATCAAAATTTAAGGAGAAAAAGTGGTGTCATAAAGAGTTAGAGGAAAAAAGAAAATAAAGGTATTATAAGGATGTAATCAACCCTAATCTAGAACAAAATTATCTATCTATTATGACAAGTGTAAAGAAAAAAATAAGCATTGCTAAGATAAGAACAAATTCTCACAAGCCCCATATTGAAACTAGATGTTGGTCAATTCCTAAAACGCCATGGGATGAAAGAGTGTATCACCTTTGTGACACTAAGAAAGTTGAAGATGAAAAGCACTTTCTCTTAGATTGTCCACCATATACCCAGATTAGATCTCATTTTCAAAATATTTGTCACATTCAATATTCCTAACCTCTTAACTCAACAAAACTATGGTGAGAACTTGGAAATCCTCTCTTAATGTTTTTCGAGCACAGAAACAAAATTCTAAAGAATCGCAATTAATCATTTACCCTCTTAAGATCTGATAGACCAATTCGGTTTAAGTGGATGTTAATCATCATCATTACAACTAATATAGAGAGAGGGAGAGTTATATATAAAAACTATAATTTTTATGTTTTTTTTTTTAATTTTTAATAAAATTTTATATTTATTTTTTTTAAGTCTTTTAATATCAATTTTTATTTTTATTTTTTTAATTTTAAATTTTTGAAGTTTTTTTTTTTAATTTTGTATTAAATTTTTTATTTTAGGTTTTCTAGTTTATTATATTACATATAAATATATATTTTATTTTTATTTTTATTTTTTGTGTGTGTTTTTTTAATTTTTTTTAAGTTTTTTTTCCATAAATTTGTGTTTTGTTTTTTTGGGGGGGGTTTTATATATATATTTAATTATGTTTTGTTTTTTGGGGGGATTATATATATATTTAATTTTTTGGTTTTTTAGTTTTTCTTTAATCTTTTTGTTTATAAATTTATTTATTTATTTATTTTTAAATTTTTTTCTATTTTACTTGGGTTTTCATATAATTTTTTATTTTATTTTTTTTAAATGTAGTTTTTAATTTTTAAAAAAAGAGGTTAGAGTTTTTGTTTTTAAAATGGGTGTTTTTATTGGAAATTTTAAATTTGTATTTTTTTTTTCACCTTTGTTTTTAATGGTGTTTTTTTTTTTTAATTTGGATTTTGAATATATTTTATAAATACGTTTTTTTCTTCATTTAAAAAAAAAATATTATTTGCAAAGATTTTCTCCTTTCTAATTTTTTTAATGTAAATTTTAAAAAAAAAAATAGTTTGTAAATAAATTTTCAAGTGACCATTTGAGGTCCAATTTTGGGTTGTTTATTTGCGTAGGGATCTGTTGTCAATGCTACAATTTCAATTAGGTCGTAAAGAGCTATAATTTAAACGTTTAGAAAAAAAAATTGTTTTAGGTAGCATCACTTTTTGATTTAGGTGTTGATTTTAAGGCTTTTTTAAGCAATTATATAAATTTTGAAGGTCATGCTTCAAAAAGGTTGTAATTTTAACCCCATTAGAAAAAATGGTGCTACCAGTAGCACCACTTTTTGAATTGGGGTTTGATTTTCATGTTTTTTTATGCAAAAATATGGGTTTTAAGGGCTAAAGTTCTCGTTTTGAGGTCACAGATCTCGTTAAGTCGATAACTATGTTTGACCTGTTTGAAATTGATTTCAGTAGCATTCATGAACTCTAACTTCCACTCAGAATATCTTTGAAAGTATAGTGAACTGTCATTTGAATTTCTTACCACATGTACCCAAAAATCTCTCCATCTCGTCAAAATTTAAAGGTCTAAAACATTACAGAAAATAAGTTATAGTGAAAGTGTCAAGCTGACCTATTTGAAATTGATTTCAAGAACATTCATAAAACCTAACTTCCACAGGGCATATCTATGAAAATATAGAGAACTAACATCTAAAACTTTTACCACATGTACCCAAAAATCTCTCATGTGTCTCTTCAAAATTTCGAGGTCTAAAACATCCCAAAATATAAGTTATCACAAAAATTTCAAGATGACCTGAAACTAATTTCACAACTCTTCCATTTTGGAATGATATTCAATCTTTACTCATCCATTTTTCACACACACTCTCTCTCAATCTTTTTTTATACTTTTTCATAACCCTTCATGAAGGAACATGTCCATTAATTAAATAATTAATTCCCCTTTTTTATTATACTTTTCTGATTACCATGGGAAAATACCCAAACCCATGGGTAACCCCCATTTCACTTTTTATTTTTTCACGTGCATCAATTTTTTAATATACTTGTAAACCTATATATATAAATCAATATTGGAAATTTTGTGTGTATTGTAATGTCATAATATAACATTAATGACAACATTAATCCTTTGACATCAATGACAATAATTTCAGCAATATTTCCCTTTGTCATTGATGGCAATCTTGCAACGAAACACATAGTCCATCGGGCATAGAAAGAATTATCCTCATATCTGCGACTCTCTCCCTTTGACATCAATGGAAAAGGGATACTCCCCCTAAGATTGTGCTTCTCCTTAAGCACTTAGTGATGAGATGGATATTACTCCCAATTTGTTTCTGAAATATTCAAATGTCTCTTTGGAAAGGAGTTTTGTGAAAATATCCGCAATATGTTCTTTGGTGACAATATTTTCCAACTTGGCACTATGTTTTGCTACTTACTCTCTTAAGAAGTGATACTTGATTAGAATATACTTTGTTTTTTAGTGCATAATAAGATTCTTTGAAATATTTATTGCACTTGTGTTATCACAAATTGATTTCAAGGCCATTCAGAAACCCTAATTTCCATAAAGCAGATCTCAAAAAGTAAATCGAACCAACATCTGAAATTTTTACCTAAGGTACTTATATGTCTTCTCTATTCTGTAAAAATTTCACAACCTAAAAACTCCCAAAAAATAAGTTATAGTGAAAATACCAAACTAACCATTTTGAAACTGATTTCAAGAGCATTCAAGAATGTTAACTTCCACATGACATATCTCTGAAAGTATAGTGAACCAACATCTTAAAATTTTACCACAAATACCCAAAAATCTCTCCTCCGTCTCATCAAAATTTCAAGGTATGAAATGTCTCAAAATAATTTATAGCGAAATTGTCAAGTTGACCTGTTTGAAATTGATTTCATGAGCATTTAGAAACCCTAACTTCCACAGAGCATATCTCCAAAATTATAGCGAACCAACATCTGAAATTTTTATCATATGTACCTAAAGATATTTCTTTCGTCTCTTCAAAATTTCAAGGTCTAAAATATCCCAGAACATAAGTTATTGCAAAAATTTCAAACTGACCTGAAACCGATTTTGCAACTCTTCCCTTTTGGAATGATTTTTAATCTTTGTTCATCCATTTTTCACACAATATTTCTCTCAATACTCTCTTTTTATACTTTTTCATAACCCTTCATGAAAGGACATGTCCATTAATTAAATAATTAATTCCTCTTTTTTATTTTACTTTTCCAATTACCATGTGAAAATACCCAAACTCGTGGGTTTGAAACCCCCATTTCACTTTTTACTTTCTCACATGCACCCCTTTTTTAATTTATCGTAAACCTATATATAAATCAATCTTGGCAAGCTAAGTGGGCTTGATTGTGGGAAAAACTCCACAGTTAAGCGCACTTGAGCCAGAGGCGTCTTGGGATGGGTGACCACCTGGGAAGTCCTGGTTACCGAGTGCAAGCCCCAGAAGTGATGGTTGATGCTATGCGATTCATTTCGTTGGTTTCAATCCCACTTCTTTACCCCTGTGAGCATCACCCGATGCAATGAGTGCTAAGTGGACTATTCAAATCATGAGAATTATTGGTCAGTTGCGACTAATACTCATGGATATGGGTCGTAGATTAATGACTTACACTACGCAGTTAATCCCGAAAATAATATCTAATATCTTGCACTACGGAAGCCCCTATATGCTTAAATAATAAGGGTGAAGGGAGCTCTAACTGAGTAGTTCATAAGACACAATACTTGCTAAGGTTTTGCAAATGGGATAGCAAGCTAAGTGGGCTTGATTGTAGGAAAAACTCCACAATTAAGCGCACTTGAGCCAAAGGCGCCTTGGGATGTGTGACCACCTAGGAAGTCCTGGTTACCGGGTGTAGACTCCGGAAGTGATGGTTGATGCTATGCGATTCATTTCGTTGGTTTCAATCCCACTTCTTCACCCTTGTGAGCATCACCCGATGCAACGAGTGTTAAGTGGACTATTCAAATCATGAGAATTATTGGTCAATTGCGACTAATACTCGTGGATATGGGTCATAGATTAATGACTTACACTACGCAGTTAATCCCAAAAATAATATCTGATGTGTATTGTAATGTCATAATATGACAATAATGACAACATTAATCCTTTGACAACAATGAATTCCAACAATGGCATCCACTCGTACCTTGGTGGTCAACAAGGTAAGTCAACTTACGAGAGGCATAACTTCTGCATACAAGCTTTGAATGAAACAATTTTTGCACCATTGGAAAAGTCTCAATGTGTAGAATAGTGTAAAGGGGTTGTCAAGTATGCTTTGACCTAAAACAATGTCATTTGATGTCTCAAAATGGCTCTCGAAGATTTCAGACCCCAAATCTCTAAATTGAGACTTGTCACTAAAATGGGCCCCACAAGCCAACTCCTCCAATTTTTCCACCCATAAATAAGTAAGATAGATGACAAATTATTGTTTAGAGAGGCGCTCTACAACCCAGTATGGAAAAATTATTGCCATATACATAACAAAAAATATATAATAAAAAAATTCTTAAATTAAAAAATAAAATAAAATACAAGGAGGCTTATATTAGTTGACTCTTAATGAAATATTTATATTAGTTGACCGTTTACAAGAATAAATCAATGCACTTTGAATGGACATTTATATAACCAATGATTTTAAATATTTCATTAAGAGTCATTTATATCTCCCCATAACCAGAACATGGCTTTGTCCATCATGTTTTTCTAAAAGCTGTGAAAATGTTTACTTAAAGATTTACTTAACAATTTCCTTAAAGATTAAAGATTTTGAAGACTCACAACAAATTAGTTGTACCAAAAACTGGAGGTTTTAAAGATCTTAAACAAATGCACTATAATAATCAATTTAAGAGTTATAAGAGCTATACAAATTAGCTGCAACAAATCCTTTTAAAGATTTCAAAGAACCGGGATAAAATTACCTTACTTGTAATTTTGAAATCTTAAAGAACCGAGACAAATTCACATAAATATTAAATTTAAGGTTTTAAAGAGCCAAGATAACATCACTATAATAATAAATATAAGGTTTTAATTAATTAATATTAAAGTGAAAATATTAATAAAGATAAAAATGAAATATTATAAAATCATAATTTTAAATTAATTTATTAAATAGATAAAAAAATATTGGTAAGATTTTAAAGTTTTTATTAGTATTTAAACTAGCCTAGATCCATCTTAGCCCCGAATCTATTAAGCATCAGGTACAAACCTTTCCTCAAAACTAATATAACAATCCATTTCGGTCAAATACTTTGAACCATTTTTCAGGGAAAATAAGCTATTGTTTTTCCTTCAATTTACATTACAAATACTTTAAGAGACATTACAAATACTATAAGAGAGCCCCGTGTCCTTTTCTTATGAGATATCAACTTCATTCATTAATTCTAGAAATAGTCTAAAATTGAGAGAGATTGCTTATTATCGTGGAACTATTTGAATTTTTTATTAAATTAGCTTTTTCCTACATGCTACAAACCTAGGTGTTCAATTGAAAGGGCATCAATTGGCCTAATTAAATGTGAACTAAAAAGATAGGGTTGACTATTGGTCTATTTTTTATTTGTCCTTTCATGCCAGATTCACATTGGCAACAAACACCATCTTAGGATACAAAAAGTTGTGGAACCCAAAAATTGGTAAACAAGGATTGAAGGCAATGAAGAAGCAACATCAAAGCAAAGCTAAAAAGAATCAATTTAATTTTGTGAACAAGAATGACATCAAAGAATAAGGATGCATAAACTCCGCGAGGTCACCAGTTGAGAGGTTTGACAAACACCAAAAGATATGCTAAGCGTAGGTAGGATGGGGATTGACGAGTAGGCTAGGAGATGTAGGATGGGGATTGACGAGTAGGCTAGGAGATGTAAGTAAAAGGCACAAATGCTACTGCAAGAGGCAAGTGCAAGACATGTATGTAGGCACTGATCACAAGCACATGGTTAAGGGCATAAGTATAGGACATAAACGCATGGTACAAGTGCAAGGTAAAATGGCTTCCCTGAGCTCCACAAGATCAACTCGAAATGGCATTAACTCAACAACACTTTGCTATAATCTTTAGGTCTCTGGGAGGGTATGGTTCTTGTATATTGATTAATGTGGCCATTAGGGAGGTATTAGAATTAGGATGTCAGTCCTGATGGTCACATATGACCTTCGTAAATATTAAATCTCTGTATTGTTGATAAACGGCAAATAAGGAAAGTCACCAAGGAATGCGATATATTATAGGCAATGAAAATTTACAGGATTTAAAAGTTCAATCATCCACACCAAGGTCTAGTTCTCATTTCACAAAGTATGATGAACTAGCAATCCTATTTATTCTATCTTTTCTTTGCATTTGGGATCCTATTTGATATTGGCCTCCATTTTACAACAACAAAGAATCCATTTCATTAGCTGGGCATACAATTTGCGAGATCCACCCATGCAAAATAAATCCTTTTTATATGTACAAAAGGTATAAAGAGAATCAAGGCAAGAGCTCTTTGTTAGGATACAATCATGTAAAAATAGAATACTGAAATAAGGTTTAGACAAGGGGTTTAGACAATCATTATATATAGAAAATAAACCTCAATCTTACATTGCTTTGAGTTACAGTTACAACCAACAGATATCTTGTTGATGTTCGGAATTGATATTTGGTGTGGTGCTGACTGTACTGTTTTGGTGTTCACCACCCCAATTCCCAAATTGACAATGTTGAATAACAACGGAATCATTCCCTTCACCTCTTTGAAAGGTATACCTCTTATGGCTCCCCCTGTATTTGATCGGAACCTTCAATACTACTCTGGAAAAAATCTTACTATGGCACCCCATAATAATCAAGTCAAGAGCTAATTGGAATGGACCATCATAACCTTATCTATTACGAGAGAGATTTTTCGTCTTATACAAGTCATAACAATGTTGTATATCTCATATAATAACATGCTCTTCAATCTAGACAAGAACTCACCATGCTTTTCAATCTACTAATTCATATGCCATTCACCAAATAAGAAGGCTTTTCAATCTTTTCAACTCATATGCTTTTCAATCTACATAAGAAGGCTTCCCCTGAATAGAATTTCACATTGCCTTCACAACAAGGTTCAGAGTCCTTCAGATAGAGATAATGCAATCGATTCTAGTTCTTGTTTTGTGTCTATATTTTGATGGCTTGTTACCTGAGACAAAACCCAGCTCACAATTACAACATTATAGAATATACAATACAGAAGAAAACAAGGAAAATAGCTGCAAATAAAGTTTCTGTGAAACCTACAGTTGTAAGCTGAGATTAAAACTCTCTTCGAATATACAAGTGAGAAATCAAAACCTATCTGCTAAGAAAACTAGACAAGCTGTGTAAGAAGGCATAACAAAATGGGCAAAGGAAGAAAACTAATCCAAACAAGAGCAAAATAAATTGAACCAAAGCCATCAACTGATCCCTTCAGTCATTTCAAAATTCATGCTGACACATTTATTTTGCATTTATTAGCAAATCTAATGAGATTTGAACAACTCTTCATGTATTTCTAAAACAAAAATGACCAATAACAAGACAGATGCATAGAATGCATTGCGTTTCAGACGTTAAAAATTAGAAATGACTAGAATAGTAACCTTTTCTGCACAGTCAATACTGATAACTGCTTGGATCTCTCCGTTGGGGAAGACCAAACTTTGGAGACTTAGGTTCTGTCAATTCTTTAGATGATCTGTCATCAAACACATTGTCAATAAATGAAATAAACTAAGATCCCTGTTAAAAAAGAACAGAAGAGCATTGAGGGCAAATAGAACACATTACCTTTCTGGAACAAAAGGTTTGTTAAAAGCTGGCAATGGCCGTGCATGAGGAATCATTTCCTTTCGCATAGTTTTAATGGCCCTCTCCTCCTCCACCTGTTCAGTCAAGATTCAATCAATGAGGCTGCATTAAAAGAACATCATAAGAATCCATATGCTCTGAACTCATTTTCATTTCAAACTTTTAATCTCACGGTATTTAAAACTTTGACTCAATCTGAAACCATGCCCAAAAAAATCTGGTTGTCTGACACCTCCAAAAAACATGCTGAACTGTGTCATCCTGATTCCTTACCACACAACACACAAGCCGAATAAGTAATGCCACAGCCTCATCTATTGCACCACCGGATCAACAATCCCCCAGCTTTTATTTAAGCGGGTGCCAATATCAAAGGAGTAACTAATCAGATTATAAAGATCACTATCTTATAGATATAAATAGGCTTCCCACTCCATCTCCAATCCCTCCATATGGGGCCTGCTCCATGCATTTGCATTTTAAATAAACAACTTTCTGGAACCATGCAAAAGATTCCACATGCGCCACTGTTAGGTATCCTGAATCCAAAAATCCTTCCAAAGAAACCAACCTTTCCTAGCCAACCTTTTTACGCGCGTACTTTGGCAAGAGCCCAAGCTGACCGTCTAAGGACTAGAACATCTAAATTGATCAGGATGCTAGGTCCTAGGCATCACAAAGTCAAATTGCCAACAAAGAGAACCAAAGATTGTCTACCAAGCCACCCACACCCTTTTGAACAAAGTTGAGCCTGAAATCATGAAGGTCTCAGCATTATCAATAACGTCACAAATCTAGAAAGGACCATTAATCCCTCCAACGCATTGTGCTTGTTTGAATTCGGTGTCACACTAAGACTTGCCAAGGGGCATCCGCTTCCACTGTTTGTAACACCCTTAGTTGGGAAGGACCAAGCCCTGGGCTTGTAGGTAAGGGAGGCTTAAGCCACCTTGTCCTCGAGGTAAGGTAGAAATGTCCCAAGCCACCAAGCTTACCCTAGAGGAAGCTTCGAAGAAATGTCCCAAGCCACCAAGCTTACTCTAGAGGAAGCTTACCTTGTCCTCGTTTACCCTAGAGGAAGCTTCGAAGAACACGCTCCAGGGCTTTGTAGGTTGGTTGAGAAGGGAAGAGACATGAGGAGTAATACGTGAGTTGTTGCAAAGATTATGACCACAATTGTGATTCTCCTAGCAAGGGGTAAGTCAAGGAGGGACCAAGCTTGAACTATCTTCTCAAATTTTCTCATGATCCAGCATCCATTGTTTAGCAATAGAACACTTCACACCAAAGTGGATGCCTAAATATTGAATGATCACCACAGGGCTTACATACTTCCACCTGTTGTTCAACCAAGGTGGGAGATCCTCCTACCCCAGCGACTTTTGCAAAAGTGACCAACATACTATAGTGCTCTCAATACATTGAGGCAGCAATTTAGGGGTTAAAATCTAGTCATCTACAAAATAAACAGAGGAATTGGTTACCATTTGGTAAATAGTACCTTTAATTTTCCCTTACATTTTGGTTACCTCCAACAACTAGCCTAGGGCTTCTATCGCAATCACACAAAGAAACAGTGCCAACGAATGGAACACTACAACAAAATAGACCTCAAAAGCACACCATTCACACTAACTCTTGCGGATGAATTCCCATTCAATTCTATGTGCTTTATCAAAATAAATCTTTAAATTCTTTACAAGAATTAAGGAGCTTTAAGCAAGAATTAGCATTGCTCTTGAGCATTAACCTCAATTTGTTCCATCGCTATGTTGAGTCCCTTCCTGTAGGGGCCCAAGCTCATTTGATAGCATTTTTATCTTCTGTGTAGACCGAGACTTTCCTAGTACTCCTGTTGTCTGAATGGTGTAATAATTTTGAACCTTGATGTACTTATTTGTTCTCTAAAGTAGTAAGTGAAGCATTTTCAGAGACCCAAAAAAATACCGACTTGCTTAATTTGTTGAGATCACAAACAAGAGGCTCTCTTGCCTTAACAAGATCACACAAAATATCTTTTACAAATGAGCTTGAGGGTTTATACCCTTCAAATAGGTATGGCACTTACCTCAAGCAATGTCTATGGGCCCACAACAAGATTGGCTAGATTGGCCTTAACCATAACCAAGTCATTACAATAAATGCACACAAAAGGTGTTTAGCCTAGGTTGGCCTTAAACTAATAACCTAGAGAAACCAAATGGAATAGGTCATACCTCTATGTGAAGAGAACTAAGGTGATACAAAGAGATATAGGGTTGACCCGGTTTACAACATCTATGGGGTTGGCCTCATTTATAGCACCTATAGGGTTTGGCCAGTAGAGATAGCAATAGATCATTAATACCCTGAGCAATAAGGACCCCTAAATAAGGAGAATGTTCCTTAGAACTCTCCATAGGGCCATCAAGAAACTCAACAATATCAATAATAGAAGCAACAATAGTAGCACCAAGAAATATAGACATGGGCCTTGACCTAGTCAAAGATGAAGTAGTTGGTGCAAATGGATCCAATGAGAAGTCATTCTCTTTTATGAAATGGAAGCATCAAATGCAAGTTTGGTTGTAGCCATTACAAAGAAGAGTGGACATATGGATACCAAACTCACAATAGGGTTGGTCCTATTCTCAACACCACCACTCAATCTAAATAGAAGGCCTTGGGGAGAAGGCATTACATAACAACCTCCCACCTTGATGTTGAACACAATGCATATGGTAAAGAAAACTCCCCAAAACACCATACCTCCGATACCAACATGGTTCCACAACTAGACAAGGTGGCCTCTAACAAAAATATAGCAGGATCCACTAAAGACTCATTTGTCGATGAATTCATTAAGGAAAATGATCCTGCGAACCTGGGCATAGAAGCTTCACCAAAGAAGGTGAGAAAGCAAATATCTCCCCGCACAAACAAGTGACCATAGGCCCATGAACGTCACTATCAATCAACTGTTGAAATGTATCATCACAACATATTGAAGTATCCACAGTAAAACCACCACCATAAACAATAGTCTTCAAATGTGGCAAGGTCGATAATGAAATTATAATATCTTGGAACAGGTAAGGCCCAATAAGAAAAATGCACCGCCATATGTGCATCATAAAGAGAAACCATCAAGTCCAACAATAGTGTAGAAGAAGTCTATGTAGAAGGTACATCAATCTGTAATAAAGAAAAATCCACTACAATAAGTTGAGAATCATCCACAAAAGAATCATCAAAGAAGGGTAGTGGAAATGATCCTAGTGGACCGTAAAATATATATAGCATTTATACTAGAAGAATTATATATACAATGTACTGAAATATGGGCCCATGCACTTCATCCAAAAACACCGGAAATGCAAAACTGATTAAGTCGTACCTCAATCAAGCATTTGGCACAATAGATCAAATCTATGAGTGCACGACTAGATGTGCAATGTAAACGATATCAATAGTATCAACTAGAAGACCCCTGTTGCACACTATTACTCCTACAAGCTCTTCAATCACCTGAAGATAAGTCGAGCAAGACTTGAAAACACATTAAACAACTCTCCATATTGCATATAGAGTGCTTATGTTTCAGATCTGCCCAAATATAAGTAACTCCATTGAATTGAGAAAAAAAACATTCTGAGGTCATTAGGTTCAGTAAAGGAGTAGACTCCTTAAAAGTATTCAAAGCATCCCCTTCATAGACCAGCCTTCCAGGAAAACTGCAGTGCTGTTTTCTTTAGTTAGGACAGTGTAAGCCTTAGCAAAAAACGCAACCCAGGTGACAAATTATCGCTGCAAAAAATGTAACAGAAGGTATGCTGGATTATCTGAAGATAGGGTAAACCCTAGAGAAACCCTAGGCAACCTTGAATTAATGAGTTAACCCCCGAAAAAGGCATGTTTACCAGCCCATGAGCAATTTTGCCAGCCAAAAGTTTGGATCAGTAGAAAATAAGAGGGTGAAATAAGGTGCTGGTGCACAGAAACCAGCATGAACAGCTAGCATATAAAACCCTGAAATGCTTGAATGCTCAATCAGTGGACAAGTTCTCTATAATCTGTGCTGAAAATGGAGAAAAAAACATACCTTCCAGCCAGCAAAATAAACCAAAAGCTTCTCCAAATAGTCTTCTTCAGAATACATATAAGGCTGGAATATACACCAGCAAAACCAAGAAGAAACCCCACAAGCATGTAGGAAGGGTAAAGTTCACACCTGCTCTGACTCCATGTTGAGATCACAAACAAGAGGGGATTGAACAGAACCAAAAATCAAACCCGAAACCTGCAGTAAGAGAGAAAGATGGCAGCCCTACTCAATGCACCAGACTAAAATGACAACATGCACCAGTGAGAGAAATGAACAGCCAAGGAACAAGTTGTTCCAAGATAACTCAGCCCTAGCAAAGCGGACACTCCAAAATAAAAAAATACCAATCACAAGAAGATGCCAAACCAGCCCAAGAACTCCAAGAGAAAATATAACAAACACAAAAAAAGACACATGTGGGTGCCTGTTGGCTTAACACTTGTTAGATTAAAGAGTGTTGCCCATAGGCTAAAGAATGGTCTCTTGCCTTAACAAGATCACACAAGATATCTTTTATTTATACCCTTCAAATAGGTAGGGCACTTAACCCAAGAAAGGTTTATGGGCCCACAAGATTGACTAAGTTAACCGTCGCTCTTAACCATATCCAAGTCATTACAATAAATGCACACAAGGGTGTTTAGCCCAGGTCCGCCTTAGCCTAATAACCTAGAAACACCAGATAGAATAGGTTGTAGCCCTATGTGAAGATTACATCATTCTCAACATGATTCATTCTCAACAAGTCAATGGAGCTTTTACCCCACGTTTTTGCCAAGTCCAAGTCAAACTCTTACAGTACGGCCTCACTGAGTTTTGTAATTATCGTTCAGAGCAATCAAGCACACAAAGATGGCATCTTACCTACTAGAAGGGGCAAAGCCAATGGATGGTATGAATTTTGTTTTCCCAATATTCACACCACTTTTAATTCACAGCTAAGGATGAGAAGTTTTCTCCATTTTCAGTAATTAATGATCATTATTCACAGGCAAGAGTTCCTTGAATAGAATTTCCATCTTTGAAAACAATACAATGATTGCACTTGTTCTCAGCAAACTTCATTTGCAAGGGGCCTCTATCACTTCTTCTGTGATGTTTACAACCCCAATAGATAGCCAGATGGAAGAACTTGAGACAGCTTAATACACAAACATTTTTGTCTCTAGTTTCTTTATTTTTTATTTCTCAACCTATTTCATTCAAAATTTCCATGGTACCTCAATATATAACCATACTTCACCTTCAGATAAATGTATCCCAAACAAGACACGTCACAATTTTGGACAGCTTTTTATCTATATCTTATAAATGTGCAGAGAGAGAAAACTTCACTTTCTAAGTTGGTACGCTCAAGGACAAACAAAGTTCAGATACAAATGCCAAGCATAAGTTTCTCTCCTGAAAAATGTTAATAAACACAAAGCATACTGAAAGAAAATGACAGCCACTGGCTTGACATTCTCATTAAACCCATTGTAATCGCATAAGCTTACCACACTTGCAGCATGGTATTATACCAACATAGTTATCCTCATAGAAAGCAGTAGTGTAAGCTAACTGACAAAAATTTAATGATAACTTCTTATTTATTGATAATGGACTAAATTATCGTCATGATTCATAAGCAAGCTATATTGTGTAACAAGACCTGTCCAAAGGCACCTAGGTTATAACCCAATTTAGAATTTTACATTCATATAAGTAGGATAACAAGGGATTTTACCACACTCAGTTCATCATCAATGGGGGCAACAATGTATGTGGAGCTAGAGGGCTTACTACATCCAGAGATAAACTTACAAGGGGGCAACAATGTATGTGGAGCTAGAGGGCTTACTACATCCAGAGATAACCTTACAAGGGGCAATAATGTATGTGGAGCTAAAGGGCTTACTACATCCATATACACCCTCACAAAGGTAGGCTTCAAAATGCCACTATAAAAAGTCACAGATGTAGCAGCCTCAAATAAATACGTTTTCATTCACAATACAAGGTCATAGATATAAAATCTACATGTTGAGGTATTGACAAAGAGACTTGATCTTTTAATTAATTCTTTGTATCTAATCAATATTGATAGTAATTGCCATTGTAGCAAATCACGTTTATTTCTGTTACAGCCACATTTCTATCTTGATCAAGAGACAGGCCAGACAAAAGAGTTAAATCATTATCGATAACTAGCAAAATGATGGTAGTTGTACATAAGTCTTTCAATTCCAAGAGTACCTTGGATTGAAACTTAAACTGAGTTGTCAATGATGGCTTGCCTGATTGGTGAAAGCGGGTAGCTAATATAGAAACCACCAGGGTTCAAGACTTGCCAAGTGAGATGCCCCACTCATGGCTAATTTGTTGAAGAATGAATGTGTAATATCCCCAGGTAGAACCCCAGTTGTAATTAGGCCAGAGAGCCTAGGATGCTAAGGCCAAAGAGCCTGTTTTGTATATGTAATTATGCAAATCATTAATAAAAATTACACATCGCTACGTGTAGACCGACTAAGCTCCACTACATAGGGTAAGGGAGGGGGCTAAGTGTCTAGGCCTAGGGGCTAAGCTAGAGGGCTTACCTCTAAGGGAATAATATTTTATTATTAATTCCCAAAGGCTATGGTTGACATAAGTCGTGTTGTCCTAAGTTCCTGGGAAAAAGGGGAACGAGTGCTAAGTGGAACTCATGCGGCTTCAAGAAGACATGGGTCAACCTAGGCACATGCAGTTTATAGCTAAGAAAGCCAGCTCGTTGGGGATTCGCTTCCCATTCTGGCGTGGCTTCCCATCCTTGCGTCGGGGGACCAATCTGGAGTCTCCTCACGACCCTTACGAATCTATGGAAGTCTATCACCCTTTCCAAAATTCACCAGTGATTCACGTATTGAACCAATTCTCCTTCATCGTCGGCCTCTGTATCTTGTACGCACCTTTGGAATCCTGCGGTGGTACTAGAGTTATCCCGTGTGTCTCCTGTAAAGCCGAACGCATTTTGTATTCGCCTGAGTCGTGCTGTGTCTTAGCGTTTGGTTGTTGTCGTTTTCGATGTCCATACCCATTTTTTGTTGTTGTCGTCACCCGTGTGTTAGTTGAATGTCGTTGCTGCATTGCTTAGGAGTTGAATTGAAGAAGCAGGTTGTCAGGCTTGTGAGCAACTCTCCCAGGTGAGAGAGTTTGTTGGGAAGCGAGTTCTCTTGGAAGGGAGTCCCGTAGCAGCTACAGTACTCTGAGACTTCCGGTCCAACCTGTTGCTAAAGTCCAAGGTAAGGGAGGTGTAGTAGCCGATGGACTTGTATTAGTGAAGGTGTACCCTCCTGGGGTGGAGCAGGCGTGTGGGGAATGAGGGTCTGTGGGTTGTGGGCGTAAGTGGCTCCTAGGATAAATGATCCTTCATGTTGTTCTGTGCGACTTCCTTGTTGTTCTTGCCAAGCCTAGGAATCCCCTCGCCCAATGGAGTTTAGTCTCAGCTCAGGGGTGACCCATTGCTAAGCATGATGAGCAACGTGGTCTATGGCTTGGAGGTTCGTGGAAGGTCTGCACGCAGTTGGCGGTCTCCTATTAAAAGATAAGTACCACTTTTATGTTCATTTACATGCTGTGTATATGTACATGTGTTATAATTGATGGATATTGCATGTATATGTTGTTATACTATGGGTTTTTCCTGTGAGTACTGCATGTATGCTTTTATTGTTATTTCCGCATTAATCTATGTATGAACAGAATATGTTGTCTGTTTATGTTTATATTTATGTGCATATGATAATTGTTGTTTCTATGATGTGGCATGGCCCGGCCTGGGTGGCCGGGGGTGTGACAAAATGGTATCAAAGCAGAGAAAAACAATGGTTCAGTCATTAGGTAGCACTACCCGGCAGGGGTTGGTGGCCGGGGACGTTACATAACGAACTGAATTCTGCTGACAGATTCCCTGTAATGCTAAATCTGGGTGTGTCATTGGTTCAATTCCCGCCAAGTGACATGCACCATTTGTGGCTTCTTAGCCAAAGAGAGACCAAATTGAATTGCGCTGATGGATCCCCCGTAATGCTAAATCTGGGAGTGTTAGCCTCAACCATGATAAGAGGAAGCTTTTTCGAAAACAATGAAACTTAAACTGAGCAAATGGCATCTCAGTGGTGAAGCCTTCAAAACCCATTAGTTGAACAAAGATAGAAAAACATAGTATGAAAACAGAGTTGTCAAAAACAGACAAATCGAATTATTGTTTTGGATCATATACACATCTGTAATGCTAATGTATGCATCAAATTATTGTTTGAACCATGAATTGTGCTGATGGATCTATAATGCTAAATCTGGGCATGTTAGCCTCAATTGTGATAAGAGGAAGCTTTTTCAAAAACAAAGAAACTTGAACTGAGTAACTGGGATTTCAATGGTGAAGATAGAATAGCAAAGTAGTATGAAACAGAGTTGTCAAAACAAGAAAAATCAAATTATTCTTTTGAATCATGTATACATATTACATTATACTAGATAAAGAAATAACGGAAGAGCTGCATAAAAACCAAACTGGGAAATGACCACTGACCTTCTTTGCAGCTTCATATTCCTCCTTAAGTTTCATATACAAATTCTGTTTCTCCAGTACCTGCACGTGATTTTTAAGCAAATTAGCATAACCAAAATTAAATGCCCTATTTTTTGGTAAATACCAAACAGAGAAGATAGAGTACCTTCTTGTCAAATTGTACACGTTCAGCAGCTCGAGCATCGGCATGGAAGATGAACTCCTGTACCTCTGTAAGAGGCATTCTAGGCACCTGAGGAATATGTACAGGCACACTGCATTTGCAACATTTCAATCAGTCTTCCCCAAACAAAGACCTGTGATAGTCTCACATTTTCAATATTACCATGTTTTCAGAGCTTCCATAATCATTTAGAGGCAAGAGGAGAACATGTAGCTTGCATAAACCTTACTTCATTAATGCAATACGCAAGTACATCCCTGCCCTTATTTTGAAATTATCAGTTGCAAGGAGCTAAAACTTAAAAAACATTTTGGAGTTGAATCAGCATTATACACATGTAAACAAGCACTATTATAGAACCAAAAGAACATTCGTACATGTCACATTTTCAATCATGGACACAGACAAATGCTGCTCAACTATGAACAGATTGAACAAAGGATGGATGTGTTTACAATTACACTAGGAAGACAATGTTTTCCTGAACTTTAACCACCTAGTGAAAACTTCGGGTATACAGTGAGGATCTAACAAAGGTCTAGCTCAGTACTCATGTTACATTCATGTGTCTGGTGTCTTCAGAGTAGAAAGTATTCATATTTCTAAATAATAAGAATTGAAGGTGATGCTGTGGAGTGGATAATAAAAGGTGATGCTGTACTGTGGTAATAAGATTCAGTGTTTATCCAATCGAGTGGATATCCATCTACAGATATGAATGTCCACAGCTGTGGAGAGGAATTATTACTGAAATGCACAGTTTCTTTGAATTGGTCAGGTTAAAATTATAGAAACCTCTTATGTTAGTCATCAGCAGTAGCCATCTGAGTAAATACTCCTTTTAACTCTAAAATTCAGAAATTCAAAAACAATTAAATTTTTAACACCGCATCACTAACTTGGACATGTTAGGCTGAGCTCGGAATTTCCTCTTTTCAGCCTCTTCCTTCTCATCTCTTGACCGCTCCTCCATCATTCGTTGCAGTTCTTCCTCATGCCTAATTAAACTCTCAAGTTGAAAAGGTTCTGGCTTAGTACACTCCTTGGGTTCTGGCTTTTGCGGGATCTGCAATGTGTGTTCAAAAGAACTCAGGCGTATGACAAGCTGTATTTAAAAGACATTCCAAGTTTACAGTGTTGTTTACCCACAAAATTTTCACGATACACAAGACATTAGAACAGCATGGAAACAAATATAAAAGCTAATCCGAAGCATATGCAAATAAGCAACCCAAAATGTGAGTGAGATAATCACCACCATTGACTCAAGTTAAAGTAACACATAATACAACCACATTAAACAGAATCCCTTGTGCACTTACTACTGGGTAATCGATAGTGTATGGTAACGGTTTTGCCTTAGGAATCCGTGCCTCTTCCTCTTTCCTTTTCTGTTCCTGCAACTCCAACATAAATTTTCTTTCTTTTTCTGCTCCCCGTTCCTGAATAGCCATGACACCCACAACTGTCATTATACTCTGCCAGCTTTATGTTATAAAGACATTGAAAATTTTGCATTATTTTACGAAAGGGGATGTTTCAATTCAAAAAATCAAGTGAGAAAGTACAAACCTCAGTGAGGAGATGGAAAGGCTTAGGTACTGTTGGTCGACAAACTGCATCCTCGTGAGATTCGGAATTCAATGAGAGCTAGCCAACCACACAAAGAGAGAACTGGCCTGTAAGTCAAATCTGTCCTTGAATTACTCAATCTGAGTAGATAGGATTTTAGAATTTAACAGCTCATTCTTTCTGACACGGTAATGTTGAATTATCTGAACATATACCATTTCTACTCCAAAGAATCATATGCCTTTACTACCTTTCCAAGAAGCTCAACAGGTGGAGGAGAGTGATGACAGCGCTCCTCCGTTGCAAAGTGGAATTCCTGATGTGTTAATTTCATTTTCAAAATATCAAAACTATTACATCAATATCATAAGTGAAATACAAGCAGTATTAAGTAATTCAGGGACCTGGAAATAAACTTATCATACCAAAGGTGTTGTGGCTTGACGCTTGGAATTGCGAAATATGCCTAGATCCCCTCTACTAGAAAATATCTGTACAATGCAAAATTCACATTAGTAAATGATCAAAGTAACTACTACAGTCTACACTATTATTATAGAATCAAAGACAATTTGCATTAAAAAATAGAGCCCATTACCCTTTTATTGAGTGGCCTGGCCTTGAACCTGGGAATCTTTTCCAGCTCTTCTTTCTCCAATTCTTCTGTGCTTTTTACCCTGAAATGTTCACCAAGAATTATATTTGGATTGATACTTCATGCCTATCAGACTCCTTTATTTGAGATCTTTATATTTCATAAATGGCAGTACTTGCATTGGATTTGGGCATTATGATGTCCAAGTGAATAGTGAAAGGAAAATTCAACAGCGGCAATGTGCATTCAAATAAAAAAAAGCTCCAATAGATTGTATGATAATGAAAAAAAAAAGTTTAAACTAGTACTCATTGGTAGACAATAAAACAAAATCTGTGGACTTCATATTGCATTCAAGTTTCAAATGATTCCCTGTATATTTCTTTTGACTTAGCTATTGATCTCCAACTGCACTATCCTAGAAAAAAGAAAATTTATTCAGCCAATTAAAAAAATTAATATCCAATCAGCACATGTAAATAAAGCTGCTACTTGTGCTTTCATATCATCTACTCAGTAATGCCATTGGCATGTGTGCATTGAGCCAGCATTGTGTGATAGACCTCTAAGCTCTAGGCAAATAAACACAAGTAAATCATGAATAATAAAATATAAATGGCTATAAGGTGAGGCTACAAGCTGGGAAGTAAATTAGGATTAGAGTTAAGTTTATACCCTAGTTGCACGGTAACCGCTCCCAGCGTCTCCAAAACTCATTCCCACCATTCCGACATTTTTGGGAGCTTGGGAATGGATACGAAATGTCCCCAATTGGCTGGGAACTGTTCCAGGAACTTGTGAGCTTTTGGGGAGCTTCGAAGTCAAGGAAATGGGAACTTGGAGAATGTTTTAAATGGAATTTACAGTATAGGGAGCTTGTAGAAGTTCCATGTCTGACAGGAAGTTCCCATAAGCTCCCAAGCTCCCATTTCCTTAGAGCATGTTTTCTCACTGTTTTGGCGTCAATCTCACAACGCACCCCAAAAAAACCAATAAAACGATTTTAAAACCATAATTTCTACCTATAAAATAGCAACCCCGTCATGAAGAATACACCTCGTTTGGCATTTGGTATTTGGCATCATGCTGCATTATGAGTCGTTGTGTGAGTGGGCAGCATTGTGAGTCTTGTGTTAGGAGGGCCAAGGGTGAGGGCTGAGGGACATTGAAGAGTTGCATGTGAGTGAGGTGCATTGATGAGAAAGAGAACCTAGACCCTCTTCATCCCGGTGCAGTCCTCATCTAACAAACTCAGTCCCCAAACCTCGAAAGCACACAAAACCTTGGGCCTGATGATGTTGTCTAGAAACTCCATCTTGGACAGAATGTCCTGAAAGTGAGGCTGAGAAGACTTCCTCCAGGAGGGCTAGGGAACCATATCCCTTGTTGATCCGAGGTTGGAGAGCCACTCTCAAACTAAACTCAGGGCCCACAAAACTAAACACCCAAGTAAGTGTAAACAATGGTGATCTCAATCTTATTAACTCTTGATATGAAATTTATTAGCATTCAATATAACAAGACGAAATCCCTAGTGATTTCATCTTTCTTCAATATAAAGGAGTGGTGCACAACTTTTTAAGTAGAAATATCATGTAACATAAAAGTTTAAAACATGTGTTCAATTATGGGGTAACAATAAGAGCAAAGTCCTCACTTCATAGTTATAGATTGACCCAAAAAATCCAATTTAAGCATTATTACTATTCAATTTATGTTCCAAATGTTATTCAACTTGGATCCTCAAGTTTTGTGTTGTTATTCTAGGTTAAGTTGACCTTCAAGATTATGTCTAGCATTGAAGGACTATGTTGGTATGTTTATCTAGTGATTGTAGGTTGTAATAAAAGACCTTTTGTTCAACTCCAATTTGAGAAATCCTCGAGGGATAGCATTATGTAAGCAAATGAATAATACAAAACATAAGTCAATCAACTTGGTCATTTTGGAAGAAATACGCTTCCATTTTCCAATAATAATAATAAGAATAATAATAATCTATTTTTAAGGTCACGGCCAAGCCACACCAAATTGGTGTATGAGACCCCCTTGTTTGTGGGACAAGGGACCCCCCTCCGCCCAGCAATTTGACTGGTAAAGTCTACGGAGGTATACATACCCTACCCCCCTCTGGATTTGAACTTGTGACCTCTTATGAGGAAACACATGTTCTTAACCATTAGGCCCACTCAGGCTGTATAAGAAGTATCTTGGGCTTCTTGTACAAAGTAATCATCTGTGGTTTACAAAAATGAGGATTCTTGCATTTTCCATCCAATGAAGCAACAAACCATCTCAATCTCCATGTTCTTAAGATTAGTTGGTGTATCTAAAGTTATAGCTCCCCAAATTATTGCTGAAGACCTTTCTTCTCAATCAGTGCACAGTTTTTTTTCACAGCCAAATCACATCTTCACAATATGGTTCCATGCCTTCTCAACTTCTTTCCAAGCACTTCATGTATTCTACCTTCAAACCTTTCTTGACAACATTTGTTTTCGAAGACAACTTCACATCCTTTCTTAGCTCAAATCTCATCAAGGCCTATGAACTCTATTCATGACTATGGTCAATAGGAAATCCAATGCACCTTCAAATAAGAAATTAGCACCATGTGTACAATCACATGCATACATGTACAAATTGTGGAACATCAATTGTGTTGGCACTAATTGAAATACTCACATGGACAAGAGTCACATGACACACCTCCAAAACACAAAAAGACTATACTTACAAGAGAAATGGCCCAACAATGGTTGTCAAATACCCTAGCACACTCAATCAATTTGACCCAAAATATTAACGTAAAATTTCTATCTAATCCAATGCCCTATCCATCTAATGTTTCTCTAATAAACAATTCACTATGTTCATGCCTAACCGCATGCAAACAACCATGAAAATTCCTTAAAGTTACTATTATACATTGAAAACATCTAATTTTGAATTTGAGAATCATACAAATGTTCTAAATAGATTTTCATAATAATTTAATCATCCAAGTTCTAAACACTCAATACCTAACTACAAACAAACGAAATTTATCACTTAGAAAGATGACAATGAAATGATAAGACCACTTGACATATACATTCATCACACTATTCAAATCATAAATGTGTTGATATCATGAAGTTTTGAAGGTTTTCATTTTCTATCTTTTTAAAATATTAATTTCCCAAATTCCTCATTTGATGTGCATTTTTCTCCAGCTAAAAATTTATCTTACATAACTCCTTTCCGTGGAATTGTACATGTCAAATTTTCAAATTATTTTTTACAATGTTTTTAACTCTTTGTCTACCAAGAATGTTGTTTTTGGATAGTAATAACTGAAAACATCATCCAAATTACTCTCTAAGTTGAATCAAAATAGGCAAAGTATAACCAATCAGCTATATATATGCTCATCGAAACAACTGTAAAAGATGGAAATCTTCTTGCTCCAAAATTATGAAGTTGAAAATAAGTATACAATTTTTATGCAACTTACTTTGGTGTGCGTGCCCGTAAAGAAGTTTCTAAGTGTGGCATTTTGGGTTCAGTCAAACCACCCCCATTAGCAGATTTATGCAGATGTTTCTCTATAGTCTGCATTTAGAAGGATCCTTGATTAAGAATCTAGACATAATGGTAGACCCTAATGGCATTTCATCTACAATAACAATTTCAAAGCCTGCAAACACAATTTGGCATAAAGCCCATAAATGCCCATATTTGAAATACCAAAGGTTCAATGATTGTAGCAAGTTACCACAGCCGAATCTGTAGATGATGACATTAAAGATGTAGCTGCAGATTGTTGCATAGCCCTTTCCCATGTCTTCAAATTAAATTCCTGTACCAATTGCAAACAGCAAAATCTAAAGCAAAGTGATAATTATATGCTGAACAGATTAAATGGATGACCATCATGTATGAAGGTGGAATGCTTCAAACTCAAACACAAGTTTGTATTAAAAACTGCACCTGAAACACAGGCAACTGCACAGCACTTCTTTGTGGCAAAGGCAAGGACGGACCCTCCAATATCTAAAAACAAGAGAAACTCAATAAGGCAGCACTAATAGCGTGGGATCACTACTGATTAGAATAGTCCTTCAAGACTTAGATATATTTAAATCTAGCCTATGTCATATTTATCACATGCACTAACTTTTTTGTTCAATGGACGAGCTTTGAACTTTGGCATCTTTGCAAGCATCTCTTCTTCTAATTCAGCTGTACTCTTTACCCTGTAAAATCAAGTCTGATGTACGTTATGCAGTCTGCTTGTCAAATCCATACCCCTCCCTATATAAGTCATATGAGAGGTGATAATACCATTTCAATAGCAAATCTTTACCTTATAGACCGAGCTCTTTGAGCTGTCTCCAGTTCAGGCTCTTTTGGCACAGTAAGTCTCAATTTAGCCTGTTGGGGGATTCCACCTGCATTCATCTCCTGAAACAAATGCACGCTCGAGTCACACGGGCCCATAATATCCAAACTGCTAGTATATTAAATAAACTTCAAGTCTGAGTTGACTAAAATTATACTCACCCAGGGCAAAGGTTGGGTATGCAACTTCTCAGGCACTTTTGGTTGAAATCTTCTCACCTTTTCAGAAATTAGGATAAATGAGCAAGGAATTATAAATGACTGTTCAACATAAAATTGTAAAACAACAATCTTCAGAACTGTAAAAAAATAAAATAGCATATATAAATCTAGGAATCTTTAAAAGACAGTGGCAAGTCTACATCAAATCAAAACAAAGGGTTAAGGTCAAACTGCTAACCTTAGAAGACGAAAAGCAATGTCTGTCCTTGGGAGCATCCGCACTTTTTTCTTTGGCAGCACATAATTCTTTAGAAACAGCCAACTTTGAAGGTACCTTGTGAGGTAGAAGTTGTTCTTTTGCATTGATTACCTGCACAATAAAGACAAGTGACCTCACTACATTATACAAAAAGCCTCTCTCTCTCTCTCTCTCTCTCTCTCTCTCTCTCTCTCACACACACACACACACACACACACACAAAAAAAAACAAGCATAAACAAGTGGCAAGGATATATATTAAAATTAATGATAGCAGGATAAAAAGAAAGCATACCATGGGTACTATGTAGCCTATCAATTAACTAGAAATCTCACAAACCCCTTCAGTTATTCCCACTGCTCCATCTTTACCATGCCCATCTTCAACTTCCAGCCCTCATTTAGTCAAAGCATAGTTCATTCACATCCCAGACGCAGCCACATCAATCTAGTCCTTACAGTGTGGCCTCAACTACTTCACCTTGTATTGTCATTAGGGTGCATGTGAACCAAGGCATTTCATCCACATCTATGCCTTCACACTCCCATATGTTCACTTCACATTCCTTTACTAAGGGGGGAAATCTCTCAACCCCCTTTAATTCCCATGCAAGGCACATTCATTGATCCTCTTTCCTCACTAGCATTCATTTTGCAACCTATCTCCTGTGTTCATATTGTGGCTTCAAATCCAACACAATCAATGGCATCATTGTTTATGCTTGTTTCACCATTCTAATCATTGTCTAAACTTTGGAATGATCCCTAGTCAAATACACTTAGCCCAGTTCCAAAACTTTTCTCTTGGGTTTTCAAGTATTGTGCATCCCCACACTTGTACAAGCCATATGTAGCTTCACATCTTTTTGCTTACCAATATAACCCATACCAATACACACAACCAAATCCTTACAATGTGCACTTCACCTCCTATGTCCATGGGTATACCTTTCGAATCTATAGTCAGTCTATGTTCATTCATGCCTTTGCATAATCAAGGTGTTGGCTCATCCATTGTCCCAACCCCTTGATTCATTTGATAGTTACATCATCTGTTGATTAGCTTAAAAACCATATCACTTCTCACATTCAAATGGCACCATTACCATCGTCTTTATCCCAATTGCAGAAGTTTACTAAATCCCTAAACCGAGACCCTGCCAGGATGCCACACATTGATGTAGCTTTCTAGGAGTTTCATTGCCTCCCACATAGGTTAATTAGTCATTTTCAATAACTTGTTGACCCTTTTGTCCAATACTTTGATATGCCCAACCTACGACACTGACCCCCACTACCTCTTAAGCATCAAACAAGGACCCAAGGAGCACCAAGGCATTCACTCATTCAAGACACCTTTGCATCCTTGGCATCTCTTTGAACTCTTTACCAACTCTCTAAAGCCCCAAAATTTGCCTCGAGTTGTTGATCCAACACCCTAATCCTACTCGGATAGATCCGTCTTTAACCCCAAATTGATTAAGCATCGAGAGGGATCAAAAACACCCAAGTACAAACTCTCAACACTTAAAAGACTAAGATTAAGATAGATCTATGCTAGTTTATTTGTTATGTTATGGTAATGAATTAAAAGAAATAGCATGTCATCTCTTCTTCTTTTTTGACATTATGGTAGTTAAAAACATATATATGAAAGAACTTTTTTCCATTGTATAAATTAGTATTATGTGATGTGACACATGTGCTTGGTGTGACATTGAGATTTATATTGCCTCAAGTTGTAAGAGCACCTCAACTCTCTCAATGTAATGAGAAGACTATAGAAAAGTGCCTCCCTTATGAGGCCTTGAAGATTCAAGTTAGCTTTGTTGCACACCCACAACAAACAAATACTCTTAAAACCCTAATGTTATTAGCAATGGGGTAGTAGAAACCTCATGTGTTATACAAGCACACAAAACCATGACAAACAAGATTGATAAACGGAAGTCATGAGAAGAAATAACCTATGAAACATCACAAAAAGATTCCTTTTGTATGGTCCCAAAAAATTCCACAGTCTTCAACAAGCAACAAGTCATAGCAATGAAGGTTGTGTAAACCATCCAACATTAAAATACAAAAGGAGGAAAGCAAACAAAATGGTTCTTCCCTTGTTTCTCCACCCAAAGAAAAACCTCAAATCTACACAAATCTTAGGCATGACCACAACAAATAAAAGGCAATATAAAACCAAACCTCCATATCCAATATCACACCCAATGCAAACAAACAAAAAGCCACTACTATGATTTCCCTACAAAACCAACATCAAGTTCATGTTACAACATGAGTCAAGCTCCCAAACAAGCAACCATCAATAGGACACCGAGAACCACCTCTCACTTGTCCCACAATGTCTCAACCACCTCCAACTTCTAAGAGGCCTTCTCCTTCCTTAGAATATCTTGTTTTCTTCCTTTGACCCTATCCAATTGGATCGTCTCCACTTTCTATATTCAAGTCCACAATGGGTAGTACAATATCAAACAAGGCATTATCAAAACTAAACCTTCTATATCATGATTGTCGTCTTGTGCATACCCTAGGTTTAGACTCTAGAATACGTTGAACTAGCCACTTGGGTTTGTCATAGTTTCAATGACTAATTAACCCCCTTTGCAAAGTCTCCATCCTTGTTTGCATAATTGGTTGCACAATCGCTTTTGAAGTGTTAGTTATTGATTAAAATCTTAATTTTCACCTCCTAGTTGGTCGACCATGGTTGGATGTGATGTGTACAGTACCATCACCTCTTTTTGCAAAACTTTAGTTTTATCATGATGGGAACATCTCTATAAGCAAGGAAAATCCAAACCCTTTGGAGCCTTCCACCAATGGTCCTCTCTCTGAAAAATCAATAGCCAACATATGAGCTCCATCTCATCTCATCAAGTTGATACTCATAGTAGTCCAACAAGTTCTCTTTCAAATTAAGGCATTTCATGACTCTTCGTGGGACTCCCACAGCCCAGAGGCCAACCTCGAGAACCCTCCCCTAACACATGATGAGCTTTCCCACCTCGACTGCACAATTCATTGATAGGCCTATGGCCTCAACTTTATATTGTACCATTTCAAACCAATATAATTTCTAGCATGGTAACATGATTCTCGTATTTTCCATTTATTTTGCACATGTTTGCATTAGAAAAAGATCTTACAAAATCCATGGCTTTCATGCATTTCTCTCATGTGTGTGTCCTTTTCATGCCTCTTTCATTGTTTCTTTCATGTTCATGCTAGTTTGTTTCAATTATCTTGTAATTTTTTATTTCGGGATGAAAGCAAAGAAATAAAAATGAAACACATGGATTGCACACACATGTTACACATCACATAATGCACATTGCATATTCATATAGGCATTTGCAAATTTTGATTGCAAAAATATTTATTGATCATTGTCTCAACATGTATATGTGATCACATTAGTACAAGTACATGTGAAAGACATCACTTAACAATGCAATGATAACAATTTGTTCAAGGTGCTCTTGAACCCTTATGGAAGGCCCTCAATGCCACACCAACAACTCTCGATGCCTCACCAAAGGTCTGCAATAACTCATTCTCTGTTAGGTGTCTAGACTCTAACATTCTCCTATGTAGTCTCTCTCAACTCTTAAGTCAATCTAACAAGAGAATAAAACTTGCTCCATTCTCCAACTATGATCGGTCAGTGCCACACTGGATATGGTAGATTCGTAAGAATCAAGCCTCCCCCAATACAACATTCACAAGCTCATCAATCAACGGTCTACGAGCTCCCCTTGTCATGCATATCTAACCATGTTAACATCCATCTAGCATATTGAGTCAACGTATAAACAAATGTTGCATGAGTGTGGTACGTTTTACCTTCATTGGCCCCTTGGTGAGCCTGTCTTCATCAACACACATCTTGACAAGGATCCTCTCTCTCACCCTCATCCTACCTACCTCCTCTGCTTTGTCACTGTAGATCCTCACGTGAATCTACCACATCACTCTCCCGCTCAATGTCCTTGAATGGGTACTCCAATATCTTGACTTCACATAAAGTCTATTGATTAACTTCCTATGGCCCCATCCTTTTATGATCGAGAGACAAGTCAAGCTCACTAGTGGCACCCATTGTATAGCCCTTGTATACTGCAATTCATGTTGCAGGCACTAGTGAAGTCATTTGTGTCACATGCTCAAATACCCACATCAACAACCATGTACTATGAGTTACAATCCATCATTGTGCATTAGATATGATGGATGTATTCTACCCAATTATACCTCATGCCGTGTACACAGGTTTCCACTCTAGTACCAATGTTCTAGTTGTTCAAAACTCTAAAACACAATTGTAGCAATCATACACGTTAGCACAATAATTTGGGCAATATCTCAACTCCAAATTCTCGTTAATGAAGTAAATTTCCACATCAAGATATACACAACATGAAGCTTTACAACACAACTATTGATCCACTACAATCAACTACTAACAACCAACCCATTTAAAATCTTAGGGTCACATATAATTTATAAATAACCTACCAAGGAAATACAACACAATTCGCTTCATGCATGTTCATATCCTAAATTACACAAGTGTGCAAAATTTGGGAAGATGAAGATGCAAAGAGAAGAACAAAATCCATCATGATTGTTGGGCTTCTACGCATCATCATCTATTAAGTTGTCCATCCACATCAATGCCCACACTGCATTGGGTTTTGTGTTTACAACAAAGGTGCACATGCCAAGGAACTATGCAACCATTATTGTGCACCTAAAATTAGACTATTTCTTAGGGATAACTTCTCATTAGGCAACTCCTCCAGTCATGGACTTAGTCGAATTCTGACTCCTTCCAAGATTATTCACCCCTCATCATACACTTGTTAAGGGTTTGGGAGCAGCTCAAATGAAACAATTAGGGAATGTGGACTAGATGAGTTTGGATGAGTCTAGAGATGAATTCAGGACGAGCTCAGCATGTGATCTGAAGTGGTCCATTTTCTTTCATACATCAGGATTGCACCTTATTATTTGACTTTTAGATCGAGATTTTGTTTTGCAAATGCAAATTCTATTCCAGATTTTGTGATTCATTATTTCTGCTCAAACTTGCATAGATCAATGGGTCTCATCATCATGCAAATTAAGGGATTCCAATTAACATATTTGTTTTTCTTTGCTTTGGAAATTTTAGAAAACTAATTCAATTATCCAAAGATATCATGATTTTTCTATAACAGTAAAAATTTCATAATATAATGAACCAGAAGGGTTGGTAACTTGATCCAAAACAGTCAGCTTAAACATCTCCCAGATATTTCCAGGCTATTTGATCAGAATGAATTATAAGGAAAAATCAATTGATTAAAACCGTAGCCCACCTGGTGCAAGCGGCCTCCTTCAAGTTTTTGCCTTTTCACTGCTTGGCTGTCTTGGGCAGCACTCTTTTGAGCTGCTTTTTCTTTCCTCAATGACATCTCCTTAATGCACCTGATCATCAGAAAGTAAAAACTGTTATGATAAAGAATCATAATAAAAATCAGTTCTCTCTTTCAAGGATGAGTGCTCCAATATTTAACCATATCCTCTAAAATTTAACAATCTCAAAAATGATATTAACCAAAAGAAACTCTCCACCAAATAGTTCCTACCAGAAACAAGTTACCTTGCTTTAGCTTGCTTAGTATTCTTAACTTCTTTTGTCCCACATACACTTGAATCAAGCCGCTTTGCCAAGTGGCTTGCTGTAGGTTTTGTTAAAGTTGACTTGCTTGAGAAAGGTGGAATTCTTTTAATAGTCAGCAGTGTTGCATTTACGTTAACTTGCCCCTTAGGAGTACAAAGCTCCATGTCTAAGCTCCACAGTACAGATACACAAAAATCAACAACACAGATATCAATAGTATTATAGGAAAGAAAATCGACAAAGGGAACAAATGATCAATAAAAACAAGTAGCACTAAGTATATGTTTGTTATTAATTTATTAATGTTGCCAGAAGACCCGTGTTTTGCTTGCTGGAGCAAAGCTGAATCTAGCATGCATTGCTCATAGATATCCATAGCTGCCTTCTGAAAATCAAGTTGGGTAAGGTTACAGGGGAAAAAATATTGTTGGGAATGAAGCCTCATATACCCTAATAAGTGTTACACTTCCAAGACATTGTTCTTCTGAATCAGTCATATGGTCACAATTGTGAACAGTAATTTTGCCATAGAAAACTATATAGGAAGAGTTTGAGCCACTTTTTCCGGTGTAAGGGATAAAATTTCTAAAATGTGGATCAACACATTAATTACTGACATTTATCTTACATAATACAGACAGAATTAGCATTACAGTAAGAAGCAAATATTATTACCAACTTACAGTCAACAAAATATAACAAGTTATATCTTACCTTCAGTCATGTCTCCATCTTGATTGGAGCTAGGAACATCATTATTCATTGCACTGTCAACCAAGTCCGTGACAGGACAGCTCATTTCAACATGTTGGTCTTCCTGAAGACTGCATTTTGTTTCATCATAAGATGATTCTCTTTCCTTAATTTTTGCCACATATGCTGCATAGAGAAGGATAAGTGAATCAATTTAAAATATAACGCCAGCTGAATTTCAATCACTCAGAGATAGCAAAAAGTGACACTCAAAGACATATGCTCCACCGTTATCCAGAAATAATATACTTCCACCTGGTATTTTTTTACCAAAGCTTAGTAAATTATATCTATGGGGCGGAAACAGTGTCTAGGATACTAAATATCTAAAAAGCTGTTCGTATCAGCCAAAGCAATCCATCTAGACAATGTGAAGAGCAAATTTGGAACCAAATTTGGTCTTCTGCAGAAGAGCAAATGATTCTCTCATAACAAATAAAGGAAGCAGAGTTTCTCTGAATTATCATTTACTCTTTATCATCATCCATTTCAACCTTGTTCCTCTATTGGACTGTTTAAAATTTAAAGTAATTCTTTAAATTTTAACAATATTGCTCTATGATATAGTATTTCTATCATCAGACTTCTTACATAAACAATATTTGGAATTTTTTATTCAGTTTAGTATATTTGATTCCTCTAGCGTACTGACTAATTTTGTCATTTCTTAGCAGCATTTCCAGGTTTATGTGAGACTATTTCATGTATTTAGCTTCAATTAACAGATCCAATTTCACCTACAGATGTCCACAATACATATAGAGTAGGAAGTGAATAGTTTTATGTCTTATTGCCAACATTCTGCATGAAAACATACAACATGCATACTGCATCGGGATGAGACATCGATGCAAACAAAGCTAACTCCAAGGCGAAAGGAATTAACTTTAACAGACAAAACCATCAAGGCATGTTAATGCTGGAGAGAGGAATAATGCAAAGACATCAATTTCGGAACTTGCACTTGATTGCCTGCTTTAGGATTGGCAAAGATTTCAGACATATATTGAGCCTTATGAAGCATCTTTTCTATGTAAAGAGTTGTAATGTGGGGTGAACACCCAAGCACACACACAAAATAGCCTATGGCAGTTTGAAATAACAATTTGCTGTGAAAGTCAGAACCATCGATATTAACTCTGAACCTCAACACTCCAATCAACATTTGAATTTGATCCTAATCTTAACATCATTAACCCAAAAAAATATAGATTTCACTAGTAGAGGGAGATCTTGAGTTTGTGAAGACGTGAAACACACCATATGATACAGTGTTTGAGAGGGAATATTTTTCCACAAAGTGAAGGTAAAACAAAGTTTTCAAGCTGTGTTTTCTTATACTGGATAGGGAAGACTTGCCACAAGCTTGAGAAAGCATATGCCTGAGAAAACTTATCTCCTATGGTCATAATCTGACTGAAATGGTAAACAATCAGAACTTGCTATGAAAATAGAACAATGACAGATTCTGGATTTTTAATACTTGATAAAGAAGAAGAGTATTGATGTGGAACAGGACCCCGTGATATGCCACAGTAGCAAGATAACTTGCAACATCACATAAATAACCACCACAAGCCAGAGAGGGCCCACAAGACATGACCCCAAAATTGTCAGCAGTGTGAGAACCATAGTGAGTGAGTATGCTATCACATCAACATGGGACTTGCACCCCAAAGCTACATTTGGGATTGGAAAAGCTTTTGGTGCAGGCAATCCCAATATGCAAATATTATCAGCCAGACAGAAACGCAATCATTGGCTTGCATGCACAGCCCAAAACCATGAAGGGCAGGGTTGGAACCATGAAATTTTCATGTTGTTCATCTTTCCACCCCTGCCCATGATGGTTCCAGACAGTCTGTGCAAGCCCATGATGACATTTCTGTCGGTACTCCTGCTTTGTAATGAAATCGTTGTATTCAGCAGTCCCTTTGACCTACTTTTGTGGTCATTAACTGGACATTAATAAAATTATTTTAATTTATCTTATCTGGTGTTTAAGGTTTGTCATGCCTTATAAACCATCTCTGTTTTATAATTATTATGCATGTTGGATTAATCACAGCATAGGCTAGAACATGAGCATTAATGCAGAACGGAATCCCAACATAGGAATATGGCCACTGTAATAAGATAGCCTGCAACATCACATAGATAACAACCACAAGCCAAAAGACGTGACACTTGAAAGCCCCAGTAATATTATTAACGGAGTAAGGGAGGATGCTGCCCCCATCAACCCGGGGATTGATAACTTCAGATTTTTATTAAAAGGATTAGCTCTGTGATTCGCATCCATCCATTTTTATTAGCTGATCAGGTTTTTCTTTATAGGTTACATTGAGCTTCCCAAGTAAAACAGTGTTTTGACTTAAAATATGTCATGGATATTCAAATAAAAAACTATGAAGTAATTTGCTACTCACGCGATGCTGCATAGGTGCTTGCAGTTTCAAACCATCCTTCGGCTTGTTGGGCTTCCTCCTCCGTCTCGCCTTGAATAAAATCGAAAAAATGAGGAGCAGAAAATTCATAGTCCGGATCGATTTGAAACTCCGGAAACCACTCTTCCATCGCAGCATCCTCTGCATCTGACACATCCATTCCATTCATTAACCTGAAAACCCAGAAAGAAAGCTTAAACCTCTGCGGTCTAAAACCCTGATGACCATGACCATGGAGAAGAGCTCTGAGAGAGAGAGATTCTATGAATCATATCAGACGGATTCGAGGTAGCATTGAATTCAAGACATGGACTCAAATGAAATGGATGATTTGGGGTGAAATCGAGACCAAAATGTAAAAGAACAACTGCAGAATACCCTCTCAGATTACACGGGCGCTTTTGTTGGGATTGGATTGATACACATGAGTATATGCCCCAGGACATGTATAACCAGCTGCTATTTTGGGATGTCGTTCAGAGTAATTATCTGCTCTTTCCCTCACAGTTGCCGAGACATTCGCAACTGGGCCTGGACGGTCCGTATCGTATCTCGACTCTCGGGGGAGCTTTCGACACCGTCCGATTCCGATACTTGCGATATGTTTATACCATTTTGAAAAGAATACATACTAACGTTAGCGTGTACACGCCTCCGTAACACCGTTAATGCATTTTTTTGAATTCGAAGTGGGAAACCGACCGCAGATTAACGGGCTTTGGGTGTTGTTTATTTGAAATTTAATGTGCTTTTTTAAAAAATAAAAAGGAATGGGGTAGTGACCAAGATATTAAATACGAATAAATTAGGAATTTTATTTTATATTTTTATTGGGTTTTTCCTTCAACGGCTCGTTTCCGTACCATTGCAAAGAGAAATAGGTGGTAGAATTTGAAAATGCCCTTTCTTTGTGGGTAGGGTGTAGTGTTATTTGTTTTGTTTAGTGGTGGAGATTAGGGATTATTTTCTTAATAATTTAGATTAAAATAATTGAGTAGTTGAAATTGGAGATTATTAATGATGATGACGACTAACGTTTTCTAAAATCAAAATTGGTTTATTAAAACTTAAGAAAGATAACAAAATATTTAGATTTTTTTATAATTTTATTTTTGTGTTCGAAAAGCATTAAGAGAAGTGTTTCAAGATCACAATATTTTGATGACTTATGAGATTAGGAAGGTCGGTATTGTGATAGAGATTATGAAATTGTGATCTAATTTGAGTATAAGCAGGTCACTCTAGGAGAAAGTGATTTTCATCTTCAATCCTCTTAGTGTCACATAGATGAGAGATTCTTTCATCCCGGGATGTTTTGGGAATTGTCCATAATAAGATTAGAGATTATTTTCTTAATAATTTAGATTAAAATAATTGAGTAGTTGAGAATGGAGATTATTGTGTTAATGATGATGATGATGATTAATGTTTCCTAAAATCAAAATTAGTTTATCAAAACTTAAGAAAGATAACAAAATATTTAGATTTCTTTAGAATTTTATTTTTGTGTTTGAAAAGCATTAAGAGCAGTGTTCCAAGATCACAATAGTTTTGATGACTTATGAGGTTAGGAAGGTCGGTATTTTGACAGATATTATGAAATTGTGATCTAATTTGAGTATACGCAGGTCACTCTAGGAGAAAGTGATTTTCATCTTCAATCCTCTTAATGTCACATAGTTGAGAGATTCTTTCATCCCACAATGTTTTGGGAATTGTCCAACACTCAATTTCACTATGCAGCGCTAGTTAAAACCAAGAGATACTTTTGATCTTCTAGATTAGGGTTGACCACCTCCTTATAGCATCTCAACTTCCTTTTATCCTATAATTCTTTGTCACACCACAAATTCTCCTTACATTTACATCTTTAGATGTAATAATATTTTTAATATTATCAGTGTTTTGTAAAATTACATCCTCCTATATCCCCCAATGATTTAGCCAAGACTTGGCATCTTTATGCCATCCCCGCTTGAGTTGCTAGTGGTTTTGGATGGAGTTTGAAGATATTTTGGGGAGCCTCTTGTCATCCGTGTTGTTTATCTTGGTCTTGTACATTAAGTACATAATCATGGTTGTGCTCTCAATGGGGAAAGAGTCGTTTCTATGAGGAGGATGGGATAGGGTATATTGCCTTTAATTTTGAGATTATAAGTGATAAAATTATTTTGTATATATTATATCGTTCTCCAGGATTCTCTAGAGATATTGCATCCCAAAACTTCACATCCATATAAGGTAACA
>WSFP011291330.1:0-47360 GCA_009831015.1 Picea engelmannii
TATATATATATATATATATATATAGTCTTAAATTACACATCATAATCAAAGCACTAAGAAAATGCATAACAAAAATAACACTGCACAAAGCAAACCATGGGACACCAGATATACATGGTTCACCCCAAGGTGGGGCTATGTCCACAAACCGCTTCGCCTCTTTATTATTCACCAAAATATTACATCCAATCACTCATGTGCACTAAGACACAGAGTCGAACCTTGCACAAGACAAGAGATCTGCGCATTAAGCATTAGATCCTCCTTCTTTACCTTCCAAAAATAGGTCACAAGCACATAGCCACAATCTCTTATCACAACACTTAGCACCTAGAGCACTAAGCACAGTCTACAAAATCACAGTCGAGCACAAAGCCTCGACACACACAGATCTACTGTTTCACATAGAGCTACTTCTTGTGCACATAGCTACCTCCTTCTACACTACATTCCTCTTTATTTATACTTTACAAACCCTTACAATACAACCTAAACATGGGGAAAACCCATGGGATGACATCCCATAAATCCGTTAAAAAACACAGAGGATCCCTTACTGGGTCCACACAACCCTCAAAATAGGTGAGATACGCGATATCAGCTCCGTCTAGGCGCTCCTATGTTGACCAACGTGTTGAAGTCCAAAAGTGGGCCAAAACTGACCAATGGTTCCCCAAAATTTGGTCGAGGGCCAAAATGCCCCCAACACTCACCTGTGACTTGTCCCGAGTCACTCAGGTCTGGACAATGCTGCTTCAAAATCCTCGAGCTTAACTCGAGCTGCCTCGACTTTCTGCCTCGCCTAAGCCTCCTGCTCAGTGAGATCCTGGATTGTCTGCTCTGTAACAGGACATTCCATGCGTTGTTCTACTAATGCAACTACTTGATCTAACTGTGAAACCTGGCTATCGATCTCCTTTAACACCTTGCAAGCTTCGTCCTGCACAGGTTGTAAATTCTGTGTTAGTTCCATCACCTTACTTTGTAGGGCAGTGATCTGTTGCTGTACTGTGCGCTACTCCTGGGATCTCTTCATCCTTTCCACTGCTGTGAACAACTTCATCCGCACCTGCAATGAAAATGATTGCTGTTGCACCTCCTGTAAATGAGCCTCTAGCTTCTTTAACTTTGGATCCTCGGCGAGGTGTTCATACGTCTGCGCACTTCTGCCACTCAACTGTTTACATGTCGAGGTGGGGGATTTTATACTTTCTACTATGTTTTTGGCGGTCTCCTCCCTTTGGTCATGCACCTCCTACGGGGTGCTCGACATTTCTCGGGCCTCCAGTTCAGTTATCCTAGCTTGAAACTGCTGGAGGGTCTCTGTGAGCTTCGCTACTTGAACTTAGACATGATCTTGCTCCTCCTGTACCAAGCCTGACACATAGCGGCACACTTTTCTTACTGCTTCTTTGACCACAGCTTGCTCTGCGAGAAACTACTCTTTTTATTTCTGTAGCTGGGCTTCTCCAGCTTTCTTTTCCTCCTAAAGCTTCGACTGAAGATATTCTTTCTCACTTGTATAGGAAGCTACACTGTCCTGTGCTGCTCGTAACTGTACTAGGACTTCGTCTTTCTCCTTTTGCAAGGCTTCTGTAGCCTTCTACTTCTCTTCCTAAGCTTTCTGGAGCCGAGCTTCTATTTCATCAACAAGTCTTCTTAGTTGGGCTGCTCTTTCAATGATCATTTCTCTCTATTCCTTTATGTATGCCTTCAAACCTGCCTCCAATACTTCAACCTATCCCGGAGGTACTCCTTTAAGGTTAACCTCAACATTCATTTGGGGCTAGCCTGTAGTGCTGTGGGGGTGGGACACTTGATGCTATACTGGGGGAGGGTGATCCAAATCCATGGTTCACCCTGTGGATTTGGTTCCTTATCCAAGTTCGTGGTCTGTGATGAAGAAGGCGCAGACGGTGCAGTAGGCACTGCATAGACCAAGCGAACAACCTGCTGCACTTCCTTCAACTCCTTCTCAATCCTTTCATACAACTCCACCTGTTTCTCTTCATATCTCTGTACCATGTCTTCAGAGGCATCCTCCATAGCTCCGCGGACTAGACTGATGTCATTGTCAGTGAGAGTGGCTTCCAACTGTCGCTTATTAGCACACGTCTTCTTCCTTGTTGAAGGTTTCTTCAGAGTAACTTTCCTCTTTTGTGGGGTCACTGTCACAACATGGGGTCTTCAGGTGGTGTATCTTTACCTCCTTCTTGCTCTTCTTCTTCTTCATCTCCTCCTTCCTGTCCTTCCACTTAGTCTTATCCTCCTCTTGGTGAGCTAGACCCGTTATCTCCAGGGGTTTCCTCTTTTTCCTCTTCGTCACTCTCTATGTCCTGGACTTCAACCTGATTTTTGTGTTCCCTCAGTTTCTTCGTCCCACTAGACTGTTTGACATGTTCAACTCATGTAGCCATCGATATTCCTATAGTATCAGTGTCAGATAACTCTGCATCGACGACATGTACAAGAAATTCTTTTGGCCATTCCTTTATAATCTGTTCCATATCTTCATCCGTGAGCTTATAGTATGACTGCAAACTTTCTTGGTGCTCATCTCTTCACGCGGTGATGTAAATGAAGTGGGGATCAATGCAGAACTTCACTATGGGCTAGTACTGATGCAGGGTACGTGGTGTCATACGAGGGAATGCTTCAATAGAAACTTTCAACTGCTGATAATATATGTAAAACACGACATTAGGCTGCCACTGCTTCGTCATGTCATTGGTATACCACAAGGTGGAAAACCAGGGTTCAATGCTTAACAACGCACCAACAAAACCCCGAATACCATCCCTTTTGACAATACCTGCGAAGAAGGCGAAGTCTCACCCGAGGTAGAAGCAGGGGGGGTTACAAGATGCAGGTGTATGTAACCAGGTTGGGACATGATGATGTGATCGGAGCACTTCACAGAATATTTTGTTAATTCTTAGGAAGTGAACATGCATTAGTTTATTAACCTAATTAACACCACAAAGCATAGTCAAAGATAGATAAGTGTAGTAACAACAAGTGATTATGCACCCTGAGCACTTAGCACTGTGAGTTAAATCTAGCATTCATTTACCCTTAATCATAAGTAAAATACTTAAGCAAAAATATATATATATATATATATATATATACATTACACATCATAATCAAAGCACTAAGCAAATGCATAACATAAATAATACTGCATAAAGCAAACCATGAGACACCAGATATACGTGGTTCACCCCAAGGTGGGGCTACGCCCACAAACTACTTTGTCTCTTTATTATTCGCCAAAATCTTACATCCAATCACTCCTGTGCACTAAGCCACATAGTCGAACCTCACACAAGACAAGAGATCTGCACATTAAACACTAGATCCTCCTTCTTTACCTTCCAAAAATAGGTCACAAGCATAGAGCCACAATCTCTTATCACAACACTTAGCACCTCAATCACTAAGCACAATCTACAAAATCACAGTCGAGCACAAAGCCTCGACGCACACAGATCTACTGTTTCACACAAAACTACTTCTTGTGCACAAAGCTACCTCCTTCTAAACTACATTCCTTTTTATTTATACTTTACAAAACCTTACAATAAGGCCTAAACATGGGGAAAACCCATGGGCCAACATCCCATAAACCCATTACAAAATCCACAGGACCCCTTACTGGGTCCACATAACCCTCAAAATAGGTGAGATCCGCGATCTTAGCTCCGCCTGGGCGCTCCTACTTCGACCAACGCGTCGAAGTCCAAAAGTGGGCCAAAACTGACCAAATTTTCCCCAAAACTTGGTCGAGGACCAACAATATTCTTCAATGTTTTGATCTTCAATTCCTTTTATTTTATCATTTATAAAACTATTACTGAAAATTCGTGTAAATGGTAGAAATATATTTTCTTCTTGTTCCTTGCTACTATATGAACAATCTTGTCTATGTTCTAAAACTGATTTAAATCATTCCATTACAACAGTGTTAAGAAAGAAGCTTAAAATATGGAAATTTAGACCTCTTTTGTTGAAAATGGAAAAATTCATCATATATCAAATCTCTTGGAGCTTCAGAATGTATTTGAAACTCATCATTATTTTCCTGATAAGAAGTGTCAATTTTCCAAATGAAATCTTTACTTTTATCCTCCAAAGTAGACAAAATAAATGTATCTTTTTGAAAATCTCCTTGAATATGTCTATAGCAATTATCTTGTTCAAATTCATGATCAGAAAATTCATTTTCACCATTGTGAAATTTACTCAAAAAAATAATACAAAAATCATTTTCCCATTCATTATCATATTGTTGATTTAAAATATTTAAGACTCTTTCTGCTTCTTAGCAATATGAATTAATGAAGTATGCATATCTGATTTGTTTTTTTTTATCTTCTTCTCTTTTCTCCTCTACATCTAGAGCCTCATTCTTTATTTGACCAAGCATCTTCCCACAAGCCCATAAATTATTCTCTGTACCCTCAACATCAATGAACATTTGTACCAAAGTTGGAGACTTCCTTTCTATGAGGTAAAAGGATAAATCATGATGAAATGTTAATGTATAGTACACTTTAGCAATAGCTTCAGAAGGTCAAATATCAACAGGTAAATTGTGAAAAGTATTTTCAAATCTTCTGCTAAATCTTGTAAGAGTTTCATCATTTCTTCTTTTTTATAGTATAAAACTCAGAAAGACATTGATGATGAGATTTAATTTCAACCCATTTGTGCAATAAAGTAATATGATAATCAATCCAAGAATTAATAGAATCAACTACTAAATATCTAAACCATTTTCTAGTTTCTCCTTCCAAAGACTAAGTGAACATCCTCATAAAGACATCATCATGTTGGATATCTAAGCAATCTGTGAAATGGTCAAATATTGTTTTTTTTGCTGAAATATCATCTTCTCCATTGAACTTAGGAAGATATTTGAAAATTTTGGGAGGTAAATCATGAAGGGAAGATGACAACTTAAGAGGTTTATACCTATTTATAACCCAAGGATGAATCTTTGCAGGCTATTTATAAAGTATCTTATTGTCTGTAAGAGATGATATATAAGACTCATTCTCAATTGATTTACAATACTGACTATACTTTGGAAGAATAGGGATTATGGATTTTTTTTTCAAGAAAACTTTCAAAAGATACTAATACAAGAGGCTTATTATTGTTTACAAAAGGTACTAATGAAGAGAACTTGTCTTCTTAAGGAACACAAGAAGAAGCTGAGATTTATTTTTCTAAGGAAAGATATGATATTTTGAAAGAATGACCTTCTAAATGTACAAAAGAGAAACAAACTTTTTTCAAATGTACAAGAAAGAATAACAAAGGACCAATCAATATATACAAAATTTCTTGAAATGAACTCAACAATTGATACCTAATCATTTTACAATAATTTTTCATTTCTTTGTCAACATGATTCATTTCCCAATAGAGTTTTTGAGAATCTGATTGGAATTATAATGGAGTCTTCAGGTGAAAACTTAATTAAAAGATAAGCTTGAAATTATCATGCAACTTGTTGTCTGATTCTCTTTCACCAACAAGAATTATAACTATTTTTTTTATACCCTAGGGAAAACTATTTCGAACCTTCGGTCCCTAGAAATGGTGCCAAAAAGATGTTGTAACTTGATATGGTTCATGGAATCTTAGAAACCATGCCAAGACGTCTTGAAAACCAACTTAAGGCCACAATATGGATCTTGGACTAGAGGGGGATCCCTCAAAGACAAAATTAAATTGACTACCTAGTGTCACTAGACATCAACTAACATCATTAAGCTCAATATGCCATATTTAAATGATAAACAAAAGTATAAATAAGGTTGAGGATCAAATGACAAGAGACTGAGATTACATAACCACAAACTTCTCAAATTAGAGGCCTAATCTATTGGGCATGGAGTCCCATCCATTAGAGTAGAAAAAATGATATTTGAAGGTAGAATAAAATGAGAAGACACAAAAATATTAGACATGGCAGTGAGTAAGGAAGTCCCTATAAAGTTGAGATGAAATAAAGAATGATTTCACTGGGCATTAAAAACTGAATCCAACATAATAACATTTAAATAAAAAAAATTGTATATATATATATATATATATATGTTTCTACAAATCAGTAAAACATATAAGATAGTGGTGGTGGTCATACTGATTTTCTGTCTCCAAATTATATCAATGTTACTACAAATTATAAATGAAAGAAAAGAACATACATGGATTAAAAGAGGTTTAATACATGAAATATAGAAGAAAATAGAGCTCTATATAAATGAGAGATGAATCCAATACATTAAGTTGCATAACTTAGAGATTTAGAAAGAATGGCCCATCAGGCTCATTCCAAAAACACATAGTCTTCACTTGCTATCTCGATAATCTCCTAACCTCCTTCCTCACCCCTCTGAAGTCTCCAACTTTTTATTTTATAATCTTTTGATGGTATTTTGATGTCTTAAATTTTGATATTGCCCAATATAAATCAATTATTACAAGTTTTTTTACAACAGTTTCACAGTAAAAATAACTTATAAAATTACCCCACAGTGTGAAACTTGTCGTATGTTGAGACCTAAGTCTGCACCCCTGCCCCTCATCTCTCATTTCCCTATACCTCCATAAAAAATCATACCTTTTCTATTGATATAGTTGGTCCCCCCATTACTAAATGACTCTGTTTTTTATCGTTGCCTCTCTTGAATGGTTTTTTGCACCATCTTTTTGATTTCTTGAAGGGTAATTACATGTTATGGTTTGAGTCTGAAGCACTTATCATCAAATATGCCATTGGTTGAGCTTATAGCAGGTTTGCAGGGACTTTTTAGTTCGTAAAAACACTGATTGCAAGAATGTCTCTATTCTTGCAAACAATAGAAAACATATTGTTTTACGAGTTTTAACTTTCATAAAATATTTAAAATTTTGAATTAAGGTGTGTTGGTGCCTCGCACGCGTTTGGATGTCTTTGTGCACTTGATATCGTGTGTGTTTCCACCATTTTAACCATCATTACAAACTTTGTGCTAAGGATCATACATGTTTGTGCCTCAATTTATTATTATTGTAGGGTTGTGTGTGTGATTATTATTGCAGTTGGTAAGCATACCTGTGATCACCACTCTCCACAAAAGAAATAGTGGCAAGGTTTATGTTAGGAATTATATCAAGAGGGGAGAAAGACATGCCAACTCACTAGTCCAATCATCCCCTAAACCTCATGAATCTGAAACTATTCCCACCACTATGCAGATAGACAAAACACCCAAATCAAAGACAACCAAATAATAGAGGAAGAGGCAGATTAGCCCGGTAATAGTTGCAAGGGATTTTGTGTCATCTGGCACAAGCATTGAAGAATCTCCCAAGGTAGAACGCAACAAAAAGAGCGAGGGAATCCAAGTCCCAGGAACTCCGATCAAACCTAACAAAAAGACTAGGAAGAAATGCAGCAAGGGAGCGACCTCAGAGGTCAAACCTATTCCCCTAGAAACATAGTACAATGCTTATGCAGAACTAGAGCAAGATCTAGTGGACATTAATCCATATACCCTGAGCACAATTTTGAGGGTATGAGCACAAAAAAAAAGCATGTCCCAAAAAATGTGTTAGAGGAGATCAAACCAGAGACAAAGAGGAAAATGTTGATGGGGAATAAACTTTTAAAAGACACCTTTGATGAAAAACCCGAGAGAAAACCCATGCATGAGATTAAAGGAGAGAACAAAGTGAAAATCGAGACCAAGCCTAAGATCAATGAAATGGAAGATAACAAGCTGTAGGAGGAAAACATCAGTCAACATAAGGTTAGAATGAAGCAAGAAATCCATGAAATACAACAACAATATCAATATCTTCAAATTTATCACACTTATTACAAAGGAATTACCAAAAGCTGTAGAAGAAAAATCAAAAGGCGCTGCAAAAAATTCACAAAATGCTATGTTTTTTCATGTTTTTGTCATTATCGTATGCACGCCTCCCGAACAGTTAAGGGTGAATTTTTGAAAACTGAAAGAGTTTTTTTTTATAATAGGCCCATGCACAAAAACCTCTCTCACATTTTACATAGTAGTACGGTCTGAGAGAATCAAATAGGTATTTGAGGTCATTTTTTTCCAGCAATTTGCCAATTCTGGGTGAGTTTTGTTCTAGTTTACTATTGTCAAAGAGGAGGAAGAGTTTGAGGAAGTTGCCCGCTATTCAGTTATCTACCAATTGGCCTCCAACAATTGCATGGATACCAAAGCTTGATACAAAACTTAGTTCTGTCATTGCTAGTCTGTTTTTGTCAAAGCTCTGTTCAATTCAACAAATGCATCAGTTTAATTTTATCACTAGTAGCAGTTTTAGTCATTTAAGTTCAAGACTCTTTTAGATTAAGGCATAACAAATGGTCATCTGTGTTTGATATGAACCACTTCTTTTTGATTATGTCAAGTTTGAAGCATACATTACTATAATCCAACAATATTTAGTTAAGTCAATAAGTTGTTTTCCCACTGATAGTGTAGAGTTAAGCCTCAGTTCCAGATGAAAGGGAGCCTTTACTACTTTGATAAATATGCAATTTTTGGATGTTTTGGGGGTTCATTTTATGGGAAAGGAAATCGATATATCAAATTGGTTGAACCTATTCTATGCATGTATTAAATCTCTCTACCTGGTGGATATACTCTTGATGAGAATGTGTTTTGTCCAAATCTTCATGTGTTTTATTTATTTATCTTATATTGAATACAATTTTTGATCTGATCTTATCTTCAACTATTGTATAACTTATCTTTACTAATATGCAACCTGTAAAACAACTAATTCTTTGGTGAAGATTTGTTTTTATTGCAACCCGTGGGAGTAATTGTGTTTAGATACATGTTTAATGCCTTGAAATGATATTTTAAGAATTAAACTTCTTACAACATATTATTCATTGAGTGGTTTGTTGTTTCCCTTTGTTTTTACCTCTATCATATAACGTGTCTGTCATTTGTGTATCATTTATCAGGAGGACCCTCACCCATATCATTTTTCCAACTCAACCATGCTCTTGTATTGGTAAAACCAACCCTCTAACTGACCAACAAAATCAAGAAACCAACCATTCAAAACTTGAGGTGGCCTAGCTCTGCCCTTTATAAGTCAGGTGCAGACTTTAGGACCAACATCTTCTAGTGTCGTTTCCTGCGAACAAAGTAACGAAATATATTTCCCTAGGAGAACAACAACAATCAGATCCGACCTTTGATGGTGAACAAAGACGAGACACATTCAGAGTGCAAATCATTCACCTGGAGACTCCATGGTTAAAGAATCCAGTGGCGACTCCATAATTTCAAGAAGTCATATTTTCTAATGGAAGCCATCTTGGCTCGGAGGTTTTACCCTTTTAACTTTGTTAATATTGTTGGTTTCCCTAATGTTGTTCCCACTATAGAGATATGGGGTGATTGTCTTTTGTGGTTTAGAGAAAAGGATGAGGATAATCCAACACCTCATGTGATCAAGTTTCATCAATGCATGGATTAGCTGAATATACATCATGAAGATGTATTGATGAAAATGTTCATGTACTCATTAGATAGTTATGCGAGACAATGGTACAAGAATATTCCTGCCTCTAATATTTCATCTTTGAGGGATTTTCATGTTTCTTTTATTTGTATAGCTGTCACACACCCACTACGACAACCTAGATTTTTTGTCTTTTTCTTCGAGGGACAGTATCCCTGAATTTATATGGGGACTAGCGCAGACCATCCCTTCCCTTATCCTCCTCCAAGCGACCACAACCTAGCCTTAGTGCAAGCACCTCTCGCAACTCACGAGTTGGAGAGTCAAGGCTCTCGACTCCTCTTTCTCCAATCGTCGATACTCGAAATGCAATACGGGCATGGCTCCCTCCTCACTAGCGCCTGCTACATATAACCGTAGGCTAGGCTAAACACTAGCACTAATCGCATCTCGTGACCTTGCGAGTTGGAGTGTTGAGCCCTCATTCTCCTCCTTTGCAAATCCCCGAGATGCGAAAGGTCAACGATGGGTTGACTCTTTCCCAGGCGACATGTGTCCACCACCTGCCAACCGCTTCCACCTTTCTCTGGGTGCTTGTTGTTACACCACCTATCAACCATGCGGTCCCCACCTAATGGATGTGCCACATGTTCGCACGATCCCTCGATGCTCGACACTTCGCGACTTCTGCAGTCGAAAATAATTTCTTTCAACCTTTGAACCCTCGATACACGATAGCACGCAGAGGTTTGAAAAGAAATTCTTTCAACCTTTGAACCCTTGATACACGATACCACACCGAGGTTCTGATCCAATGGTTTTCCCATGGCTTGGATCTAATGACCACGATCATGTCGCGATTTCGCAAATCGTGAGTTCATGAAGTCCTACCCTTGACCACTCCAAGTCACAAGTCAGCGAAATGCTACCCGAATGCCACACGTCCTGTGCCGATGGACGGTTCTGAATACTTCGGGACTTTCAGGACGTTGTCGAGTCCACTCTCCTGCCTATGCAAAGGTTAAGATCGACGGTCAATAGAGCTACGACAGATTGTTGGATCTATGGTCCTGGATCCCATCGTTACTTGCGAAGGCTGAAAGGGTCGAGGTGTTAACGCCTACGCTCCTCCTCTAGATCCATCGGTCTTGATAGATCTGGGGTATTTCCGAAAGGATTCCAACCGTTCGTCTACCAAACGATGGGGTATTCTCTTTCGATAATTGGACTCGCTATCCTTTATGAGCTTGAATCACGAAATTCAACCTCTCAGAGCTTCAAACTCCCACGACTCCGAGACCTTAGAGAGATACTCTTTCTTGCATAAGGTTTCCAGACCTGGATTGCATGAACCTTCAGACGGTTCTTGGGCAATTGTCCCTGATCTTAGTCGAGTCTTTGGGTAAAGGTTCGGTACAGTTCCAAGGTTTATGGGGTAATTCCCGGGGAAGAGTACTCTCGAGGAGCCTTCTTGGAATATTACGAGAATCAAGCAAACAAGACGATTCTCGGTGGAGCGAACTCATGCCCCGGACTTAATCATTTGTACAGAAACCGACTATGGCATGTAAGTATACACATGCATCCATTATTTCTAGTCTAAAACACCAGGCAATCATTCCACACAGAAATTATTATGGGCATATAAACATGAGCATGTATTCATGATATTCAATTCAAAACATAAGGCATAAAACACTTATCAAATCCACCAGGCATGATGCAACTGCTGAGAGGGGTGCTCGTTTCCACCCAACCGTAGGATCAGTGACTCCAAACGGATTTATCACTAGCCACCCCCGAGCTAGACCACGATGCTTTCAGATTCAGTCTCCTACTTCCAGCTGAACAGAAGTCAAGGACAAAGGTTACTCTCCTTCTCCCAATACAGAAAAATAATCCAGGACAAAGGTTACTCTCCTTCTCCTATGTTCAAAACTCCCTGTGTTTTCCAGAGTTTCTCCAGTTCTCTTCTGCGATCCCTGTCGCACGCGCTCTCTCTACCCCTTTTACCACACTTCCTCTCTTGCCTTTTCTCTGCAAGATTGCGTGTGGCACGAATTTCCCCATCTGTGGTCAGGTCTGAGAGCTTTTACGGATGGGCAGTTCACCCCCATCCCCTCATTAACTCTTGAGGAGCCTCCCCACCTACCAATCTGATGGGAAATCCATTCCAGGGTCAGGGAGTTGCTTTGGTCTTTGAGCAAGTAAAAACCAGTACGGTACTGGCTCGGTGGAAGTTAATGCAACCATTCCAGGTCCCTTCCACCACCTCTCATTAGTCATCGTGGTCTATTTTAGCACATCCCCCTCCCAGCAGTCATGCAACACATATTCATAACATAATTTACATTCATTGACCTTTTATACAAAGGTTTGTCAAATCAAACATTCACATCTTTGAGTTTGCCATAGTTCTTGGCCAATATAGTTATTTTTACAGACTGGGGGAAACAGGGTGTTACAATAGCAAGAAATTTTATCCATCTGAAAGTCTCTTTGAGCATTGTTGCGAGGGACATGCATTATATACCCATGATTTAGTAGTCGATTCCTCTAGCAGTGTAGATGAAGGGGACGATAATGCTGAGGAAGATGAAGAAGATTCATTATCAATTATATCTTCTTTCAATTCTATTATACAAAAGGATGACATTCAACATTCTTTTAAAATTGAAAATGATGATGAGAAGGAAATAGATGCTGATGTTAAATCCTTATTTAGTTTGGATTTCCAGCAGAAGGTTTTTCATCCTTGTGTTCATGACACAACTAATGATAGTCGTGACTATGCTCAATTTGTTGCTCAAAGTTTTCATGAATATTTATCACTTGTTTTTTATGGAAGAAATGTTTTTGAATTTCAACAGTCAAAAATATTTTATAATCAACCTATTTATGATGTATTTTAACTTGAAAAAAATCCATGTACTAGTTATGCAGAAGAACAACTGTCTTTTCAGCAAAATGTTGTTGTAGGATCATTCAACGAGCCCACCATTGAAGAATATTATAAGCAGGTATCTCAAGTTATATCCCTTAATGATCTACCTTCGTTTGATCATTATGGAGACAATGATGTTGAAGACCCAAAACATGTCACTTCCCTTCTCTCTAAAGTTTCCATATGTAATGGGTCAGGAGATGACAATTATGGTTCTGAGTCATAGGAATATAGTAAAGAAGATCAGGAGGAATTACATGAGTAGTTGATAATTCCTTCTGCTATTCCATTTGTTGAGTAATGAATTGAAGAGGGTGATGTTGAACATGTATCAATTGTTGTAGCAGAAAATGAAGAGGAGATACCAAATCAACATTTCAACTCTTCTTTTATAGTAGATGCAGATCTGCATTCTCTAGAAACTGTTGAGAAATAGGAAATCTAAAAGTCTAAAAAAAATATTCTGGAGCAAGAACAAGAAAAAACCAGCAATGCAGAATACATACTCATTCATTTCAAATAACGTAATGAAAAATATCAAGAGAGTTTTGTTTCCCTTAATGGTTGTGAATCACATGACTTTCATTAGTTGTTTCAATGAGGACATGAACAACCCAATCTTGTTCATATAGTAGATTTCAAATGACAACGACTCAGTCTTCTAGATCAACTGGAGTCTCCTCATGTTTTTGATGACCCCATATCTGATTGGATGGATTCAATTTCAGTAGGGGTCTCTAATATTGTAGTTTTTGGTATGATGCACATAGTGTGTGGAAATAAGTATGAACTGCCATTAGAATTTTTTCTCCATACATTTTTGTTTTTTCATGTTTTCAGCAACGTACATGAAGACATGTCAAGAATCTCGTTGCTTGATTGGTTATTTTGGAAATTTGTTTATACTCGAGTATTCAATTTCAATTGGTTAGAGTAGGGGTGTGTTGAATAAGCTTGTCATTCGAGCATTTCATTTTCAGTTGTTTATATAGTAGATCAACAATAAGACTCCATAGCCCAACAAAGGCATTGGGGTGTAGCTATAGTTTTGAATTTCATAGATGCATGGCTGACAGACAGAAACACATGTAAGATAAGGAAGGTGGGAGAAAGTTATTTAGTTCCAATGCACTGATCTGTTGTTCTCAGCACCCCACAGGGGGGTGCTATCCCCATTTGGAGCCAATGTTGAGACATAAGTCTGCACCCCTGCCCCTCCTATCTCATTTCCCTATACCTCCATAAAAAATCATACCTTTTCAGTTGATTAAGTTGGTCCCCCCATTACTAATCGGCTTGATTTTTTATCGTTTCCTCTCTTGACTGTTTTTTTGCACCATCTTTTTGTTTTCTTGAAGGGTAATTACATGTTATTGTTTGAGTCTGAAGTGCTTGTCATCAAATTTTCCATTGGTTGAGATTATAGAAGATTTGCAGGGCTTTTTTAGTTCGAAAAAACACTGATTGCAAGAATGCCCCTATTCTTGCAAATACCAGAAAACAAACTGTTTTACAAGTTTTAACTTTCAAAAAATTTAAAAGTTTGAATTAAGGTGTGTTGGTGCCTCACACATGTTTGCATCTCTTTGTGCACTTGATATCGTGCATTTTTCCACTATTTAAACCATAATTACAAACTTCGTGCTAAGGATCATGCATGTTTGTGCCTCAAGTTATTATTATTGTAGGGTTGTGTGTGTGGTTATTATTGCAGCTGGTAAGCATACCTGTGATCACCACTCTTCATAGAAGCAACATTGGCAAGGTTTATGTCAGGAATTATATCAAGAGGGGAGAAAGACATGCCAACTCACTAGTCCAATCGTCCCCTGAACCTCGTGAAGCTGAAACTATTCCCACTACTATGCAGATAGACAAGCTCCCACATCAAAGACAAACAAATAACATAGGAAGAGGTGGATTAACCCAGTAATAGTTGCAAGGGATTTTGTGTCATCTGACACAAGCATTGAAGAATCTCCCAAGGAAGAACACAACAAAAAGAGGGAGGGAAGCCAAGTCCCAGGAATGCCAATCAAAACTAACAGAAAGACCAGGAAGAAACAAAACAAGGGAGAGACCTCGGGGGTCAAACCTATTGCCATGGAAATAGAGTACACTGCTTATGCAAAACTAGAGCTAGATCTAGTGGAAAATAATCCATACCCTGAGCACGATTTTGATGGTATGAGCACAAAAACAAAGCTTGTCCCAAAACAGGTTTTAGAGTAGATCAAACCGGAAACAAAGGGGAAAGTGTTGGTGGGGAATGAACTTGTAAAAGACACATTTGATGACAAACTCGAGAGAAAACCCAGGCATGAGCTTAAAGGTGAGAACAAAGTGAAAATTGAGACCAAGCCTAAGATCGATGAAATGGAAGATAACAAGCTGTAGGAGGAAAGCATCAGTCAACAAAGGGCCATAATGAAGCAATAAATCCATGAGCTACAACAAAAATATCAATATCTTCAAATTCAACACACTTGTTACAAGGGAATTACCAAAAGGTGTAGAAGAAAAATCAAAAGGCGTTGTCAAAAATTCACAAAATGCTCTATTTGTTCTTGTTTTTGTCATTATCATCTAGCATGCCTCTCGAAAATCTAAGGGTGAATTTTTGAAAAAAAAAATAGGTTTATGTTGTTAATGGGCCCGTGAAAAAAAACCTCTCTCATATTTTACACAAATATCACGTTTTGGGAGAATCAAAGAGACCTTCGAGACCGTTTTTCCATAAATTCGCCCAACACCGATTTCCCTGTTTTTGTCATTGCCTTTCAATGCGCCTTCTGAACAACTGGAGGTGAATTTGTGAAAAATGAAAGAGGTTTTTGTTTATAAAAGGCCCATGCATAAAAAAATCTCTCATGTTTTATAGATGTATCACAGTTTGAGAAAATTGAAGAGGTATTTGAGGTCATTTTTTCCAGAAATTCACCAATTCCGGGTGAGTTTTGTTCTAGTTTACTGTTGTCAAAGAGGAGGAAGAGTTCGAGGAAGTTTCCAACTATCTAGTTATCTCCCAGTTGACCTCCAACAATGTGCATGGATACCAGTGCTCAATACAAAACTTAGTTCTGTCAATCCTAGTCAGTTTTTGTCAAAGATCAGTTCACTTCAACAAATGCATCAGTTTAATTTTATCACTAGTAACAGTTTCAGTCATTTAACACAAGACTCTTTTAGATTAAGGCATAACAAGTGGTCATTTGTGTTTGATATGAACCACTTCTTTTTATTAAGTCAATTTTAGTCAATAAGTTGTTTTCCCAACAGTATTTAGTTAAGTCAATAAGTTGTTTTCCCACTGATAGTGTAGAGTTAAGCCTCTGTTCCAGATGAACGAAGGCCTCTACAACTTTGATAAATATGCGATTTTTGTATGTTTTGGGGGTTCGGTTTTTGGGAAAGGAAATCAATATATAAAATTGGTTGAAGCTGTTCTATGCATGGATTAAATCTCTCTACCTGGTGAATATACTCTTGATGAAAATGTGTTTTGTCCAAATATTCATGTGTTTTTTTATTATCTTATCTTGAATGCAGTTTTTGATTTGTGCGAAGTACATTTCATTTCCTTCGGCTATTGTATAACTTATCTTTACTAATATGCAACCTCTAAAACAACTAATGCTTTGGTGAAGATTTGTTTTTATTGCAATCTATGGGAGTAATTGTTTTTTGATACACGTTTAGATGTTTAATGCCTTGAAATGATAATTTAAGACTTAAAATTCTTACATCATATTATTCATTGAGTGGTTTGTTGTTTCCCTTTGTTTTTACCTCTATTATCTCACTTGTCTGTCATTTTTGTGCCACCAGCCAAGGAGGACCCTCACCCATATCATTTTTCCAACTCAACCATGCTCTTTTCTTGGTAAAACCAACCCTCTAACTGACCAACAAAATCAAGAAACCAACCATTCAAAACTTGAGGTGGCCTAGCTCTTGTGCATACTTTAGGACCAACACTGTAAAGAAACTAATAAAAACTGATCTAAGTTCTTGATATGAACCAATATTATAGAAATTGCTTCATATAAATAGAACATAATGATAATGGTTAATCATGCAAATGTACTTTTGCATGATTAACACATAAAATTAAACTCTTGGCACAAATCTCATAGAAATCTTGTAAATTCGATCTTCTGTAGGTGACAATATATTCGAATGATCTGACTTGATAACCAACTGGAGCTTCTATTGATGACGAATATTTCAACTACCGTGATTTCAGCTTAATAATTTTTCAGATAAATAATATAAACAACTACGGTAATTAACATCATCAACAATCATCGAGACGCAAAATCATCTAATAAACCGACATATGTAACGTAAACTTCCATGGCGAGCGAGAAATACATATCCACAATCATGCGTTACAATACATTTTTCATGGTGCAAGAAGTAAATATCCGCTGACTAATCATTATATTGACCCCTTCAACGCACACAAGCAAAGAAGTCTAAATCTTATTCAATACTTCATTCAATACCTTAAATTGTCAACGCACAAGAGACAACTGAGTTTAAAAAACATCAATCAAATAACTAATTAAACAAAAGCTAAACATTTAAAAACTATCATTCTATTCATTACTTCCAATGCGCAAGAAGTTCAAATCTTCAAGTGTCATAGTTTATGTGAAATCTATAAACACAAGCACTCTAATCAATCAACTAAACAAGACTCAGGGTAACTACATTCAACCTTTTTAATTGAGCAACGGTCTATATAGATTTCTTGTTTTCTTATGTGGCATTTCTTATGTGGTTTTTATTTATTTATTTATTTTCACAACGGTCTAGATGTATTTCAATAACAAGTTTACCATCATAAAGACTATATCAAGCACATAAGAACCAACCACAAATCCAATATTAAATTATATAAAAATCTTCAAAGTAACATTTATACCTTTCCATTAAAAAATGGTTTTATTAATCAAATAAACTCAACTACATTTTTCTTAACTTCTCCAGTTCAATATTAAACGAAAAGAAACCATAAACCTTAGAATGTAAAATTTTCTATCTAATTTACAATTTATAATAAAATAAAACTAGATCGATCAATATGAAAATCCCCATTCTTTACTCTAAGAATAATCTTCCCTACTTTCTATTTTTAAAATACACAACTAAAAGCCTCTCCTTCCTTAATTAATTTTCAATTTTTAAAGCACACTAGAATACCAACTCCTCTATAATCTAAATTGCATTCAATGATAATTCTCTTCGATAATCTAGAGTTCCGCTCTCATTCAAAGATGCTCATAATAACAATTACTTACCTTTTCTCACAGTTAATGTAATGTAAATTTAAGTTTTGTATTATATATGATTATTCATCATTCTGATTTAAAATTCTAAATTTATCTTCCATCTAACTTTATAGATCAACTTAAATGTATATAAAAATAATCTCTTCGCGCAAATCCTGCCGAAGAACAACTGTCATGGCGATTCCATTTTTTTTTTCAATTGCAAAAGAATTTAGAATGAAATATGGAAACATTAACTGAGTTTGGTTCTATGTTATAAGTTGCATCAGACTTCATAATTCCAATTCTGTAATGGCAGCATAAATAGAGATTAACTGGAAATACAATCAACTAAATTATAAGTCAAGTTATAATTTGCAAATGACATCATAACTCTAATGTTATAATCGCAACAAAATTAGAAGGCTGGAATAACATTCGACTGAACAAATTTTGAAAACATTCGACTGAACATTATAATAGGGATGCTAATGGAAGTGGAAAATGACGGAAGGAAAATGCAACCTAAAAAGTCAAACGCAGAGGACAATCTGTTCGTGGTAGGAAAAAATTTAAGAACAGGGGACTGGGTAAGGGACCAAATGAAGCCAAGTCATGTCTCCTTCAAAAATTGCACGCTCTGGTAGAAGGTGTGTCAATCACAACAAGGTGCACCAAGGAATTAAAATGCAGAGCATAGGATTAATGGGGAAGGCCTGTAAAAACACCATCAAGTCAAGAAATATGCAAAAATTAGGAACAACCCCAACCTTCTTCCAATTGTATGAGACTGACTCAAGGGTCCATAGTCAAGAGAGAAAAGAGTAGGTCTAACCAGAACATATAGGTAGAGAAGGTGATGAGGTATGCCTAAAGGCATTCAAAATCATTCCACAATCAAGAAGCATCAACACTATCATAATATAATTGAATACACTTAAATTTTCCATCACTAATACACAATATTACACACAACTTAAGCACACAATCCTTCTTCAAATTAGATATACTACCAAACAAATTACCCACTATAGTTCCAAGGATCCTTTAAAATATTCATCAACAACTAACCTACACACATAAGTTAAAAATTTACAAGTGCAAATTTGACATGTGTACTATAACTGAAGGCACATAATTCAAAGTGGTTGTCCCGCGCTTGCACTTTGTCTCGCTCCTGCTTGCTAACCGCTAGGACCTCACCGACACCTCCCAACCAACGCTAGGGGTACTCTTCTTCCCCCTAAGTCCCCGAGCCGCAAAGGGGCCAGGCACACAAACCAAAGAAATATAGCTCGCAGCTCACCTCACAAGGTCAAGCTACCACTCGTTATTCGAGCTGGGTGTCCCAACTCCCACAAGAAAAATCAGTCAAGAGTAAAATCCAGCAGCATAACCTTACGCATACCATATGTGATCCATTCTCCTCCTCCACCATTTATTTTATAGAGTTTTCTTAGTGACCTATTGCCAACACACACATTAAATTCTTTTTATTAAAAATTAATTAGGGAAATTCTCCCCTAAACACTTATCAATCGATCCCTTAGTTGCACCATAAATTCATCCATTTAATTAATTTAATTTGCCAATTTCCCTCACCCACCTTAAAGCGTTCCTAAAAACGCTCATCGATGTCCCTTTATTCCCTCACATTCCCTTAATGATTGAAGCCTTTCTTAAAGCTTAGTTGAGTTTGAAAAAGGAAAGTTCTCTAGACTAGATTCCCTCCTATGTTCCACATTCCTTTTGTAATTAAGCTTCCCCTTTTTGTCTAAGTTCGAAATTAGCAAGTTTGCACATAAACAACAATTACTCTTTTAAATAATTTAATCCTCCATTAATTTTTAAATTAAATTTTTTTACCCCATTTTCGTCATCCCCCCTTTATTACTTGCTCAATTAATTTTTAGTTCTCATGTCCTACTTAGACCTAGGCTTTAAATTCAACTAGGCTAAAAAAAAATTGTTTTTAAGGGAAATTCTATAATATTTAAACTTTACTCATGCAACATTTAATTTAAGGATGAACAGGTCAAAAGAGACATTGTTTTCTAGGTACCTAAGTTCATTGACTCACCAGTGTTAAAACCACGACGTGCCCTTCAAGACGCACTAAGTGATCCAAGGGTGCCACTTTCCTTCATTCATGTTTCATTTATGCGACATGCCCTATAAGACGCACTACGTGCTCCAAGGGTGCCACTCTCCTTTTGACTGATTTTGGTAGACGTCAAACCCTTGGAGCCAATACTCCGTCAGGTGACCTTGTGGGAGACTAAGGGCCTCTAAGGAATAAGGACCCTACCTTATTGTGCACCCCTTAGAATCATCATGAGCGACTGTCACAGCCTTCCCTCACGACATCGTGGTTCTCTTGAACTAAGTAATCATTAAACTACAGTTTGAGCGACAATGGGAGTGCTAGTAAGTTGTGGTAGGGCTGCTGCCACACCTCTCCCTCAATATCTATGGTTGTTGTGCATGACCCCTTTACTCCAAATGTGAGTCTGGTTAGCAAGCTATCATCAACTTGCATCCATCAGTAAAACATTCCAGCGATCCAAAATCAACATCACAATATACCAATCATATGTCACATATACAATATAAAAAACACTCAAACCATAACAATCCACTCCCTGACTTGATCCAGAGTCCAAGGAGGTCCATCGATGACATTGACATGCTCAATCGTTCAAGAGTCCTGCACACTCCGGAAAAACCAATCAATATCACCCGTCAATACAAATATAATAAAATACACATCATCACATCACAACATCATCAAAATACATAAGCAAAACAATCAATCATATAATGAACTGGATCACTCACGCGCAAGTGTCCTCAAAGAATAGGTCCAATCAGGTGTGTGCAAGAGCAGGATGTTACATACACCCCCTCTTGGTTTAAGCTTCGTCCTGCAGTTTCACAGTATATAGTGCAAAAATAAAGTATCTCACAATATCTATATGTCTAGCTATCAAACAAAAATGGAAATTGCTGATGCATATCATATGCGTCCTCCCAGGTAGCCGAGTGAAAACTCTACCAGTGGCAAGAACTCTTCCCAACGCTTCTGTTGGTCCATCACGTACATACACAATAATCCTCTAAGATTTGGTTCGTTCATTCAGTCTGCCCGTTTGACTTCGGGTGATATGCGGTACTAAAGTTAAGTTGGGTTCCCAAGGCCTCTTGGAAACTAGTCCAAAATCGTTCTGCAAACATTTATCCTCGATCAGATATGATCCTCTTAGGCATGCCATGCAAACTCACAATCTCACTGATGAAAACTCTAGCTATGTCTGGTGCCTGCTACATCATATGCATAGGGATAAAATGAGCACTCTTCGTTAGAGTGTCAACTACCACAAAAATAGAGTTGTGCCTCTTTTTCATCAGCGACAATACAACAATGAAATCCATCGAAATGACCTCCCATTTCGATTCTGGAATAACGCGTGGTTGTAGTAATCCTACCGGATGTCTATGTTCATCCTTCACTTGACGACATTCTAGACATCTTGCCACGTAGTTGACTATGTCCGCCTTCATTCCTTTCTAGAAGAATAAGGGTTTAAGTTCTAACCTCATCTTCGTGACTCTTGGATGATCCATGTACATTGCTCTATGAGCTTCGTTTAAGATCAAACTTCTCAACTCGTCGTTGGGCAGTATGTAAATATGGTTATTATATCTCATTAATCCATCATTGTCCACAGTAAATCCCTCAAATTTTGGTACCATTATGGTGTTTTGTCTGATAAATTCCTTAACCTTTTTATACCAGTCATCGTTGCGCTGTAAAGTTATAATATTTTCACGTAGATTCATATGAAGAGGCAGCACCGAAAATATGCATGGTCTCCGTCTCAATGCATCGACCACTTTGTTCACTGTTCCTTTTATGTAGGTAATCTCAAAATCGTATTCGCTAAGCAATTCCGACCAACGCCTTTGTCGCACGTTCAAGTCACTTTGCGTAAAAATGTGTTGTAAACCACAATGGTCCATTTTTAGTTCAATTTTTCATCCAATAAGGTAGTGTCTCCACATTCTCAGGGCATACACAATGGATAACAACTCCAAGTCATGCGTCACATAGTTCTCCTCATGCCTTCTTAACTTTCTCGAGATGTAAGCAATCACTCAACTGTCTTGCATCAAGACTCTGCCTAATCCTTCCTTGGATGCATCAGTGCATACCAAGAAGTCCTTGTCCATATCTAAGACCTTTAGTATTGATGTTGTCGTCAACATAAACTTGAGCCTTTGAAATGCTTCCACGCATTTCTCGGTCCATACAAACTTATTGTTTTTCTTCTGCAATTCTGTAATCAGATTTTCTATCTTCGAAAAACCCTCGACGAACCGTCGATAATATCCCTCTAAACCCATGAAGCTACGCACTTCTGGGAATTTCATTGGCGCAGGCCATTCCATAATATCCTCAACCTTCGCTAGATCCACAGTGATACCTTCGTCAGAGATGACATGCTCTAAATAATGAATCTTCGATTGATGAAACGAGCACTCCGACAGATTCCCAAAAATATTGTTCTCTTGTATACACTGTAGTACCCAGCGCAAATGTTCGTCATGTTCTTCCATCATCTGAGAATATATCAAAATATCGTCAATGAATACTTGAACAAACTTGTCCAAGTATTCACAGAACACCCCATTCATCAAGCTCATGAATACCTCGAGGGTGTTTTTCAGTCCAAACGGTAAAACAATAAACTCGTAATGTCCAAACCTCATCTTAAATGCGGTCTTAGGAATGTCTTCCTCCTTGATCCATAACTGGTGATACCCTGATCTGAAGTCGATCTTCGAGAACACCGTCGTGCCCTTCATTTGATCAAATAGATTGTCTATCCCTGGAAATAGATACTGGTTCTTGATTGTTGTCTTGTTCAATTGACGGTAGTCATTGAAGAGTCTCCAAGACCCATCCTTCTTCCATATGAAAATAACAGGCACACCCCATAGTGACACACTTGGACGTATAAGTCCTAGGTCCAACAACTCCTTCAATTACATTTTCAACTTCTGTAAATCAGGGGTCGACATCCAATAAGGCATTCTTGCTGTTGGTTCATTTCTCGGTTTTAGGTCGATGGTAAATTCCAATTCCCTCTCGGGCGACAACCCTGGTAACTCCTATGAGAAGACGTCTACAAATTATCATACTACCAGAAGGTCTGCTAGTCCTTCCACCACGTCCTTTTCGTTCAACGCAAGGATCGCATATAGTTTTCATCCCTCGCGCATGCTCTTCCGTAGCTGTAGGGAAGAGATGAACTTTAGGGAAACTCCTTGGTTCCTACCTACAATAACACGTCTCTGTCCCTCATCATCGAAAAAACTCAACCATTTCATCTTACAGTTGAGTATCGCCTCATGCGATTCCAACCTGTACATACCAATCACAACGTCATAAGATCGTAATATCGTGACGTACAGGCTGACCTTCATGACAAAATCTCCTAGGTTAAGGATACAACCCGTAACCTTTCCTCCAACCTTCTATTTGGCTCCCGAAGCCATTTCTATGTAACTAAACTTGTCATGTTCAACTACCTTTACCTTAATTATTTTTAGGGTTGCGCCATAAATGAATCTCTCTGTAGGACCATGATCTATCAAAATAATAAGGGTCTAGTCAATGATGGTACCCGACGTCTCGAGCATAGTATACTGGTGCTCGACCTAGCGGTAATTCACCGCTGCATGAATCTGATGGGCCTTGCCAAAATATCCTATGGTAGTGGGTCCGACTGATCCGACTGTTCTAGTCCTCTCAAATGGGAAGTCACACTGGTAATGTGGCTCTCCACATGTCCAACATCCTGTCTTCGGTCCAGTACTCTGGGTCCCTGAAATAGAAGTTGACGGCCCACCGACCTGAAACCATGGTCTGTTTAGCTAAACATACCTGAACTGTTGTTGGTGTTATGGTCCTTTGTAGGGAGTCCGCTACTGAGGCATCAGTCTTCGTGGTGTAGTGAATGTGGATCCTCTTAGAGTGCCTCAATACCTTGGTGGATGTCTAGCTGGTGCTTGATTTTGTTGCGCACCAGATGTTGCCTTCCCTGCCGGTCTCACCGAAGTCTTGCTCTGACCCCCGCTGGAGATCCTCCTCAAATATGAGGGTCTTCTGGACAACATTGTGCAACGCTTGAGGCATCAGAATCCTCACTTTCTCATGAATGCTGACATTAAGGCCAAACATGAACTTGTTTACCTTAAGCTTCTTAGTATTTAGGTGTGGAGCATACCGAAGAAGCTCCATGAAACGGGCACCGTACAACCGCCTTATCGCAAGGCATTGAAATCATTGAGCTGACGGTCAATGAACTCCTCAGCCAGATACCTCTCCCAGAATCGCTCCTCAAACATTTCCCATGACATGTCCTCAACGACCATGTTCAGTTGCGACAGGAGCGTCTTCCACCATAGAAGATCACTCCCCTTCAACTAGAAGACCACCATGTAGACCTTCATGTTGGAGGTATAATCACGAAGTGCAAAGAACATCACCATATTCTCCAACCATGCCTCGGCGGCTGCTCCATCCGTGGGACCAAAAAACTCGAGAAACTTGACCTTCTTGAGCTCTTGGTGAACGCTACCAGTACCGACTAGGGTACGCGGTGGACCCTCAGGAGGTGTCGATGCCCTAGCCTCATCTCTATCCAAATAGCTAATCAGGGCCTTTGACATCCTCTAAAAGGACCTCATCAACCCAACCACATCTCCCACAACTATATGTTCCTGTCCGAAAACTTGTTCTTATCTTTGGGGGTTAGACCCCTCGGGCGTGGATGCTACTAGAGGCATCACGCCTCCTCCTCTAGCACCCTGCCATTTGCCTCTGCAGTGTCCTCTAACCATGATTACCTGCACGAATACAAATCAATTTAATTAGCGACATTTTATAATCAAGCATCTATTCAGTGGAAGTCGTGATGATCCCAAGTCGCGGGTCGAACCGGCTCTGATACCATATTTAACTGCCCTCTGCCATTATGACAACGAGTGACAACATTAGGTATATATATATATATATATATATATATATATATATATATATATATATTTAGGAAAGCAATAATGACAATAATACTATCACAACAACTCAACTTGGTGACATCATAATGAAGGACGACACAAGTAACGTATACATGATAATCCTATCATATTAACACCTCAAGAAGCTTGAAGAAATTGCAAACATTACTCAGATAAATAATATAAACAACTACGCTAATTAACATCATCAACGATCATCCAGGCACAAAAGCATCTAATAAACCGACATATGTAACGTAAACTTCCATGGCGAGTGAGAAATAAATATCCACAATCATGCGTTGCAATACATTTTTCATGGCGCAAGAAGTAAATAACCGATGACTAATCATTATATTGACCTCTTCAACGCACACAAGCAGATAAGTCTAAATCTTATTCAATACTTCATTCAATACCTTAAATTGTTAATCCACAAGAGACAACTGAGTTTAAAAACCATCAATCAAAAAGCTAATTAAACACAAACTAAACATCTAAAAACTATCATTCTATTCATTGCTTCCAATGTGCCAGAAGTTCGAATCTTCAACTGTCATACTTTATGTGAAATCTATAAACACAAGCACTCTAATCAATCAACTAAACAAGACTCAGGGTAACAGTTACAATCAACCTTTTTAATTGCGCAACGGTCTAGATAGATTTCTTGTTTTCTTATGTGGCATTACTTATGTGTTATTTATTTATTTATTTGCGCAACAACCTAGATGTATTTCATTAACAATTTTACCATCATAAAGACTATATCAAGAACATAATAACCAACCAAAAATCTAATATTAAATTATATAAAAATATTCAAAGTAACATTTATACCTTTCCATTCAAAAATGGTTTTATTAATCAAATAAACTCAATTACATTTTTCTTAACTCGTCCAGTTCAATATTAAACGAAAAAAACACCATAAACCTTAGAATGTAAAATTTTATATCTAATTTATAATTTATAATTTATAATAAAATAAGACTAGACTGATCAATATGAGATTTCCATTCTTTACTCAAAGAATGATCTTCCCTACTTTCTATTTTTTAAATACACAACTAAAAGCCTCTCCTTGCTTACTTTATTAATTATCAATTTTTAAAGCACACTAGAATACCAACTCCTCTACAATCTAAATTGCATTCAATGATAAATCTCTTCGATAATCTAGAGTTCCACTCACATTCAAAGATGCTCATAATAACAATTATTTACCTTTTCTCACAATTAATGTAATGTAAATTTAAGTTTTGTATTATATATGATTATTCATCATTCTGATTTAAAAGTCTAAATTTATCTTCCATCTAACTTTATATATCAACTTAAATGTATATAAAAATAATCTCTTTGCGCAAATCTTGTCGAAGAACAACTGTCATGGTAATTCAATTTTTTTTTTTAATTGCAATAGAATTTAGAATGAAATCTGGAAACATTAACTGAGTTTGGTTATGTGTTATAAGTGGCATTGGACTTCATAATTCCAATTCTGTAATGGCAACGAAAATAGAAATTAACTGGAAATACAATCAGCTAAATTATAAGTCAAGTTATAATTTGCACAGCCAGAAACGCTGAGCCATAAGATCCAACAAAATGAGGGAATCCAAAAACGCTGAGCAGTAAAAACAACAAATCGAAATCAGAGTGAAGAATTTGTCCCTAGTGTGCCTAGATCATAACCTTGGCGTGATTCAACAACGCAGAGGAAGAGAGAGATCAACGCTCAAATACGTTGGGATTTCCTCCAAAAATCCACACAGACCCTGCATCCATTACTCAGAGATGGCGGGGGGCGGTGGGGGAGGCGAGTGTGTGGGTTTTCTCCGCCTAGATCGCAGGGAAGGGAATCAGACAATGCAGAGCGCATCATAATATCATATGAAGCATCAACACTATCATAATATCATTGAATACTCTTAAATTTTTCCATCACTAATACACAATATTACACGCAACTTAAGCACACAAGCCTTCTTCAAATTATATCTACTCCCAAACAAATTACCCACTACAGTTCCAAGGATCCTTTAAAATTTTCATCAACAATTAACCTACACACATAAGTTAAAAATTTACAAGTGCAAATTTGACATGCTTACCGTAACCGAAGGCGCATGATTTGAAGTGGTTGTCTCGCACTTGTGCTTCGTTTTTCTCCTACTTTTTAACTGCTGAGATCTCATCGGTACTTTCCATCCAACGCTAGGGGTACTCTTCTTCCCCATGAGCCCCCCGAGTCACAAAGGATCCACACACAAAAACCAAATAAAGCTATCTCCCAACTCGCCTAGCAAGGTCGAGCTACCACTCCTTATCCAAGCTGGGTGTCCCAACTCCCACAAAAAAAATCAGTCAAGAGTAGAATTCGACAACATAACCTTACGCATACAAGATGTGATCCATTCTCCTCCTCCATCATTTCTTTTATAGAGTTTTCTTAGTGAACTGTTTCCAAAACGCACATTAATTTTTTTTTATTAAAAATTAATTAGGAAAATTCTCCCCCAGACACTTGTCACCCGATCCCTTATTTGCACCATAAATTCATTCATTTAATTAATTTAATTTGCCAATTTCCCTCACCCACCTAAAAGTGTTCCTAAAAACACTCATCGGTGTCTCTTTATTCCCTCGCATTCCCTTAATGAATGATGCATTTCTTAAATCTTAGTTGAGTTTGAAAAATGAAAATTCTCTAGACTAGATTCCCTCCTATGTTCCACATTCCTTTTGTAATTAAGTTTCCCCTTTTTGTCTAAGTTCAGAATTAGCAAGTTTGCACATAAACAACAATTGATCTTTTAAATAATTTAATCCTCCATTAATTTTTAAATTAAAATTTTTTACCCCATTTTCTTCATCCCCCCTTTATTACTTGCTCAATTAATTTTTAGTTCTCATGTCCTACTTAGACCTAGGATTTAAATTCAACTAGGCTCAACAAAAAATGTTTTTAAGGGAAATTTTATAATTTTTAAACTTTACATATGCAACATTTAATTTAAGGCTGTCCAGGTCAAAAGAAACATTGTTTTCTAGGTACCTAGGTTCATTGACTCACCATTGTTAAAACCACGACGTGCCCTTCAAGACACACTAAGTCCTCTAAAGGTGCCACTCACCTTCATTCATGTTTCATTTATGCGACGTTCCCTTCAAGACGCACTATGTGCTCCAAGGGTGTCACTCATCTTTTGACTGATTTTGGTAGACATCAAACCCTTGGAGTCAATACTCCATCAGGTGACCTTATGAGAGACTAAGAGCCTTTAAGGAATAAGGACCTTGCCTTATTGCACGCCCCTTAGAATCATCGTGAACGACTTGTTGAGGAAAATTTATGAATTTATCTTGCTCAAGCATTTTCGAATCTTGCTTGGATAAGACAAGATAGGAAGGAATGTTACCTTATGTTTACAACCTCAAAAAGTGTTTCCTAATCCACAAATATTAATTATAAGGGCTTAGACTGATTTTTTGAATAAAATATTATTGCAAAATGTAACAATTTTATACAATTTTCTTAATATATCAGATTGCAAAAGTAAATGTGGAGATCAAAAGCAAAAATACCAAGTCACATATTAACACAGACAATACATAATAGTAATATCTTTATTTCATTCCAAGAAATCAAAATAATCGTTCTCTTTACAAAATCCCTGTGGGGGGCATGGACCAAGGTCAAACTTAGATATCCCCGATGAAAACCATACAAAAGGTCTCTGACAAGAAGTAAAAACTGAACTTTAAAATCTGGATCAACTTGCCACATACTGCTTCCCACTTGACTCTGCACAATATCCTTTATCAGTCATGAAATTTAATTCATAAACAGACAAGTCTACACAAAATATCAAAGATAGATCAACATCTTTGAAAACAAGCGTCTGAATGATATGATTCAACTTGGAACCTTGCTATCTACAATAGGATCATGCTGTCATAAAAGAGAATTAGGCTTTTAATGATTTGAAGAATGAATGAAAACTGAACTATCTCAATAAAACTCAAGAGAAAACCTTAGTATGCTTTCTCCTTCTATTCTCCCCTTGTTCTTCTTTCTCATTTGACTTTTATGCATTCCAAATTAATTGAAGTAGTTCAACTACCTCATTTAGTCAAGTTAACTAAAACTCAACTAACTTTTAGTTTAGGGGAAGAATTAATAATAATAATAATAATAAAGGGTATTTTATTAAATAATAACTAGTAGGTGGGACCCCTTGTGACTCCCTTTAATTTCTTAACAAAAATAAACATAATAGACAATCAATCAAAAACATCCCTCCTTGTGGCTCCCATTATCATTTCCACAATTTGAAATTTAAATATCAGTGGTATTTCAAATTATATCAAAACATGTAAATATCCACAATATCCAAAAGTAGTTTGCTTTCCAAAATTTTCAATAGTCCACTGTCCTCAATAAATCAATAATAAAACATAATAAAAAACCGTATTCGCCACTTTGAGAGGAAAATTTTCCTTTGTTGCTGCTATCCCCTTTTGACTTCCCTGAATTAGCCTTAGATTGTGTAGAACCTTGAGTCTTGATCTCACTGATGACATGGGAACAATCATCTCTCAAGTGCATACATGATGATACAGACTTGGTTGAGTCACTTGAAGGAGAGGAGGGGGCAACAACAAATTTTCCTTTATCATGCAAATGGTGGGCTTCGGTTTTGAGTCTTTTGCTTGCGTGGGAGGAATGTACAGGTGAATGTACAGGGACAATATGATCATTTGGGTTAATAGGTGGAGGAGGAGGAGGTAAAGACAAATTTGTCCAGCCATGATAGTGGAACACTGCTGGGTGAACAATCTCTTGCCATCCATCATTCTCAGGAACTTCAGGTTGCAAATAAACATTAGGGGGCACAGGGATACCAGGGATATGTTAGGGCTGGAAGGGAGGCCTTTTTGGCCTAGGCTGGACTATCCCTTGTCCAATCCAATTGAAAAATCCATCTTGAAAGAGATGGTTTAACTCTTGAGGATCGACATCGAAATGTATTGAGAATCTAGGCCTTCTAGGCTCTCTGTTCCTGTTTCCTCTGCCTCTATTATTTCGTCCGTGATGTCCTCTGCTGAAAAATCTCATCCTATATGTAGCAATTATTAGCAACTAGCTTCTTAAACAAACCATACATGGCATTCTCTTAATATGAAACAAAGTTTATCTCAACAATCACATCAGACCCATGCAATCCGAAACATAAAATTCATTTAATAATTGTCAATGAGCAGGGGGTGAAATAGGGTTAAGGGGTATCTGAGGGGATTGTATTGAGTGGAAAAGTGATATCTTGACCAAGAGTAAGAACATGATTACTGCTCAACAATTCAGTAAACAATTGACTGTGCAACAATAACCAAAACATATCAACTCTCATTTATCTTTGTGTTATTTTTTAATCAATGTCATACAAAATTTTAATTTAATTTTAGTGAACAGGGCGTGCAAAATGATTTTGGGATCGTGAGGGGATTTGTAATGAGAGAAAAAGTGAGAAAATGAAAGAGAATTAGATGGATATTGTTCATAAAATAAATTAAATCAATGAATTATCATAACTCCGTTTCAAATTTAATCCAAAAAGCATTCACTTCCAAGACCAAAACATTCATTGTTCCTCAATTGTATACAAACTACTTGTTGTCTCAATAATAATTTAATTTCCCAGAAATCTTCAATTTATAATAGTTTGTGTATTATAACTTATGCAAACATCTCCAATTCAATCAGGACTATATATACTAACGCTGGTCTCTTTCCTTTTTTAAAACCACAAAACATGCACACAAATCTCTGTTATCTATGCCCAACATTCATCTTTGATAATGAAGCAATAATACATCATGATAAACAATTAACAGTCACTGTCCTCTAATCAACAATCGGGCCCGATCTAATATACACATGTGCCTTTTAAATCATGGACAGACTTAGGAGCATGCACGAGGAACCCATCATAACACAAGGTCTTCAATCATAAAATTGACACAATCTTGAATCAATAACAACAACCAACTCCAAAAACATGACCCCAACCTTGATCTCTGTGTGCATCAACATATGTAAACTTCTTTTAAAACAAATGATAGTCTGCACGATGATTCTAATAGAACCATATCATGTATGAAGCGAACATAACTAAATTGACACACACAAGTCTTCTTAAACTTTTGACAAAACCATGATCGTGCTTGGTGAAAAAATCATTCATAGACGTCTTCTTATTTTTAAATGCAATCAAGATAATGTTGGGATTAAACAAATTAATCAAGACCATAACGAATAGAAGGATAAATCTCGGTTGTATATAACCCTAATTCTCTTTCCGTTCAAACGAATTCATCACAGAGAGGACACACAATGATTCGACTAAGAGGAGAGATATTGTGTCTTTATAATTTCAACCATTCATTAAAATTTAACCCAAAACTTGACAAACCCCAGAAGATGCCCGAGGAGGTAGAGTTTAGTCAGAGTCCAAGTCGGGATCTTTAAAAATTAAATGCAGAGAGGCAACGGAAGCCTTCTTGTCTTTAAAAAACATAGAGAGAGAATGGTCTTCCATATCCTTATATCCATTTACCATCAATTAACAACCACATGCCACAATATAATTTTGAAAACAAAAAAAGCAATGAGCCATGCTCCCCCTTTAAAAAAAAAACACAGTCCTTCGACTTATAATTTCAAGCTATTTGACATAATCATAAGTAAATTCCCAAGTGGAGAATAAAGAAAATTGAGCTAACCAATCCAGACACACATGGATGCCACTAACACTTTTTGCAGAGAGGGTTAATTAAAACAGTGATGGATACTCGAAACCTCAGAGGGATAATGCCTCTTTTCAACACCCAGGAGGTTGAACAACTTTAAAAAACCATTGACAGTGATGCCACATAACACTCATCATTATAGAAGGTATGAGAGGAGTGGAGTGTGGAAACTCTTCACACTCCTATCCATTCAAAACATACACAGACCTGTATTAACATTCAGGGCCAACCAAGATTGGACTTTTGGAAAGCTTCCAGCAAAAATATAGTAAGGAATGGGCCATCAACAATAGTTCAAGGTTTAAACAAAAGAAACACACCAAATGCCGACATTTTATCTGCAACTGGATAAAAATAATGACAACTACCGAAGAGAAACGAATTGAAAACCACTGAAATACAACCTAGTGGTTAAAATACTCTTCAACCATAAAACACAGAGCTCATTGCACCACTTTCACCATTATTTCACAAATAACTACCATAGAAAACCAATATGACGAATAAATAACCAATGTGCACCCATTACTTTGCTTGCAAATGACAATATTTCACAGTAACCACAGAGAAACTAGAACATAATACTTCCACACAATTAAAAAACTTAAGAAAACACAAAATCCATGCATTCCTGAGCCACCATTTGATTCATAAAACAGAGAGTCCATCATGGATGGAAATCTCAAAGCCATACTTGTGAGTAAATCACTTCAATGGAGAACTGGTCGAGTTTTCTCCTGCCAATCTTGAAAATGTGGAGCTTCCACCACCAACAGATCATCAATGCAACAATGCTAGGGTGACGGGCTCAAGGGAGGTTGGAGTGACGTGCAATAAATGCACGTCGATTCCTCTCTTGGCCCTATTCAATTCCATGTATGAGCCAACCCACTAACGTAACATTCACCACTAAAATCAAACCATATTCAATCCCAAAATTCAATGCAACATCCATCGCAAGATATGATACCATATCTATTGTATAGTGCACCACCTGAGATATATCAAATCTATACATTATCCTCTTGCTATAACTCCATACGATAATCACATATCAACATTGCTATATGCCCCTCCATTCAACTTTTAATACAAATTTCATAGTCCTTTAACCAAACCATAGTATAATAGCTAGGTCCAACACTTGTATTCATTCATTTGAATTTTATATGTAGTCTTTTACCATGTCCTTAGGATTAACACATAGTTCATTTCATTTTTTTTGAGATAGCTCCCATTTAATAATCCTTTGCATAATCATATATGGATTAGTGATCAATATATGAATTAATAATCAAGGTTATAACATAGCACATGTAAACATCATGATCCTCATGACCATAGGATTGTTTTGTATCGCAAGTAAATACCAACAACATTTAACAATAATGCGTTAACCACCCGTTTATCACATCAAATAAAACCAAGAATGAATCATCAAAAAAATGTAGGACTGTGTAGGAAACATCATAACAACAACAACATATGAGCGTAACATGTCTATCCTTGCTCCTCTATTTACAAGGGGGTCCCACCTACTAGTATTATATTATTATCATAATTAAATAATAACGCTTTAACAATCCTTTGCGGGCGAAATTCATCATTGCGATTTTAATCGTTAAAATGACTGTCACAGTCTGCCCTCATGGCATCGTGGATCTCTTGAACTAGGTAATCGTTAACCTATAGTTCGAGCCATGAGGAGAGTGCTAATAGGCTATGGTAGGGCTGCTGCCACATCTCTCCCTCAATATCTCTGGTTGTTGTGCATGACCCCTTTACTCCAAATGTGAGTCTGGTTAGCAAGCTATTATCAGCCTTCACCCATCAACGAAACATGTCAACGATCCAAAATAAACATCATAATATACTAGTCATATGTCACATATGCAATATAAAAAATACTCAAACCATAACAGTCCACTTTGTGACTCGATCCAGAGTCCAAGGAGGTCCATCGATGCCATCGACATCCTCAATCGGTCCAGACTCCTGCACACTCAAGAAAAAACAGTCAATAGCACTTGTTGATACAAATATAATAAAATACATATCATCACATCACAACATCATCAAAATCCATAAGTGAAATAGTCAATCATAAAATGAACCGGATTACTCGCACACAAATGTCCTCAAAGAATAGGTCCAATCAGGTGTGCGCAAGAGCGGGATGTTACATAACATCCCGCTCTTGCGCACATAATGGTTCTTTACAAATCATTTTGATGATTTGGCATAGCTTGGAAGGTTCTTTACCGTTAGGCCACATAACATTTATATTGGACACGTGGAAAATTTGTATTGGATACATGTGGAAGATTCCTATTGGGTCTTACGTGGTAGGTGACTTGACAATACATGGTGGATGACTTGACACAATATATATGAAAAATTATTTTATAAAAAATATATATATTGGATTCTTTATATCTTTTCCACCATGCCACATGTCTTATCCTTTATACCAAAAGTTGTTTCCGCCAGGGGGGTCTTTCGTGGTTTTGTGAACCACTAAGCGAGGGGCCACAATGAATTGTATAATTGACACGTCCCATTTTTCGAAACCACTCTTTGGTTCCACAGGGGGTCCCCTTTATATTAAATATCATGAAGTTGATGGGGGGCGTGGTTATTTTTGAACTGTTGATTTGATGTGATGATGCACGATTAACCTACAAATAAAACAACACTTATTTTTATTATATATTATATGATATACATAATTAAAATGGACTATTCGATGTTTTATTAAAATAAAATCAAAACTAAACTATATAAAAGTTTAAAATTCATATGAAACTAATATTAAAGTTATAACTAATATAAAAAATATTTTAATTCAAAATAAATAAACCTGTTCAACGAATTAACCAATTAAAACTAAATTTGAACTATCATAAATTTTATTAACATTTTGATAATGTTACAACCCCTGCTATGGTTTCCTTCAAGCTTCAGCACTCAGAACACTCTTGTTGTCTAAAATTATGCCTATACAAATTTCTCTCCTTCCCCCATATGAATTTCCTTCATCTCCCATGATTTGTAGACTCACACACTTCCCAAAATTGATTATACTTAACCCCCAAGTGCTCAATAACTATGGGATGTGACTTCTCACACCCACCCTCTTACATGAATTCAATGATTGGGATCTAGAATACTCAACATAAAATAGAAGGTTCAAAGTAAGGATAATTTAGAAATATGGTTTTAGTTTAATAGACATGGGTAAACTCTCCCCCTTGGACCCCTTCCCTCTCTTGTGGAAACTAAGCCCCCAAGTCTTCATCCATGTCCATTTGCAGCTGGCGATACATTTTATTTATTATATTCAATATACATCATTTACATATTACATCGCTCAACCCCCGACCGTACATCATACTTACAATACACATTTGCTAATTTGGGGATTAAAAATGAGGTTCTTAGACATAGTTAGAAAGAATCCACCTATAACTATTGTTGTGGTAGATCTGACACTACACCACCCTTATTGGTTAAGGATCCTTCTTCCTACACTCAAAATAAGTAGTAACATATATAACTCATGGTCTCATTTATTACAAGATACATCATTAATATTTAGAACATGTCAACTTCCTCCTGAAGTAGGCCTCATGAAAACTTTGAAGTCATTATTATCTTACTGATACTGATAGTGTGTCCTTGTTCTTCCCAATTCTACATCTAGTTGTCTAAGGTGATGATAATCAAGCCCATAACTATAATATCTCTCAACATAGACATAGATTTTTACTTATGCCTAAGTCCTAGCTTATAATTAGGCTCGATCCTAACCTCCCACTTCTGCATTCAAGAGATGAAATATCCTAATTGATATGTCGTACACCATTTTGTGTACCAACAAATTTCCCTTAAGTTTACTAAAGTTGATAATGGATTCACTCAAACCTTTTGGCATCATAATATGTGGTAGGATGGAATCCTTGATTTGAAATCATTGCTTAATTGCAATTGCACTTTGGGTTCTCTAATCTTAGATCTAGTTTTTTTTAAAGTTTAAGAATGTTCAACAATTAAATCTTCTAGATTTTAAAGTGACATCTACAAGTGATAAAATTAATAACAAGGGAAAGCTACATAGTGGCTAGTCTCTACCTTATGGGAAGGTAGATGAATAGACTTGATAATAAACTATTGTTAATGTAATCCAAGACCATTAGATTGGATTATATTTGACTTTCTATAATACAAGCATTGAATTCCCATCCATATAGATTTTGTACTTGTCAAATACATATATGAAATATCATCTAAATAGCTAATCTAAACTAGTCACTAATAAAAAAATCCTTGTTTAAACAGTGCCAATCATGATATACATTAATTATAAGCACTTCACGTCAGCCTAAGTATTTAGAGGCATAACACATAGTGCATCCATGTAGCACATCCATTTCTAATCATGGCATGGAAATCTTCTCCATGATCCCTAATGTATCTAATTAAACCGCCAAGATACAATTAGCTCAATTTGAAATCAAAGAGCAGAAACATGTGCCCCCACCTCTAAGTCTAAGTTAAATTCTTTCGTACAATATTTGTTTTAAAGAGAATGAAACATCTAGTTTAATTGACAAAGGAGATAGGAAAGTATATTTCCTCTTCCTTAACATTAATAGGTCTTTGATAATGAAAATATCTTATAAAATTAACTCACATGTCGATGATCATGTAGGTAGGTAGCACACAACATCAATATGCAGTATGCATGTATGCCATTTGATTGTATCATATTAGAAATGTGATTCAGATTATTTTGAGAACAACATGAAGACAAAAATATAGCAGATATATAATGAGGAAATATACAAAGATATTGCAAGAAACACAAAAATATAGTGAAAACCAACTTATATTAATGAATAAGAGAGAAAAACATTGTAGGACACAAACTGGCAGAATGAGGTATATTATCTTTGAAAAGAAAGAGATGTTGGCTATGCTTCATTCTCAACAAGCTTTACAACACACTCCATTTCATGCTTAAAGGGCCTCCTTCACCTCAATTATATATGAGAGAGTGAGAGGAGAATAATTCCCATGATGCATATGGGATAAATTGGTATAAGTTTATAAAATGTCGTAGGAATGTAACACAATAGGACTTCCCAAGTGGTCACCCATCACAATACTACTCTATCCTAAGTGCGCTTAGTTGCAGAGTTCTAATGGGATCTACTACATTAATGCTACATTGTAGGCATGTACATAAGATCACTAGGAAATCATTACATGATGTCAGTAAGTAACAAATGAAGATGGCATTACATTCCATTCCCCATCGAAAGGGTGCATATCATGGTTTATCAAAACCATAGGCTTGAAATATTGATTCAATGGAAAAGATGGATGGCCACCGAGATCCACTTGGATCATTCCTCCCCCCTTGTGAAGTAATGGTCCCCATTGTGTCAAGTTCCCTCGATATGGGGAAAATTATACTGAATCTGAACCTTGGTGAGCAACATTCCTTGTTGAAGTAGATGTCCTGCTTGTACTTAGCTTGTGGAAGGATGTCATGAACCTGTTGGAGGTGTTGAATTCGTTCAACAAATCTGGCTGCAGGGTCTTCCTTGGTCTGAGTGTGGGAGGGCTATGTTGGTGAAGATGTAACAATAAGAGCTATATCAACGGGGGATAATGGTTGGAACCCCAAGCACACCTGAAAAGGGTTGTGGCCAATGGAGCTATGTTGAACATATGGAAGACTCTCATTCTCTTTGTGCTCCTCTACAATCTTGTCGACTTGCTTTTGTTGGATAGAAACATCTTGGGTTGAGGTTGTAGTGGTCGCAATGACCTTCTATTCATCATATTACTAGATCATGAAGAGGGAACACTTTTTGGTCTAAGATATTACTTTGCATCATTTTTTTTCCAAGATCAATGAAGTGGTAGTAGTCGGATCTACCTCTGGTACACTGTAGAGTTGACCTCCCAGAGTAACAATGACACTGTGGGGATGAGACTCATAGATAACATGTAATTTACACATATATGGTTGTCCTAAAAGAACATCACAAAATTCAATTGGGGAAACATCACACACTAAATCATCCTTGAAGGGATTGATGCCATAGGACAAGTGACACTGCTGGTTAACATAGATGTCTCATCCCTGGCTCAACCATCCGATGGTGTATGGTTGGGGGTGTGGAATAGTTAGAAGCTTCAATATCTTGACAACCTCGATTGATAGCAGGTTCTTCTGACTCCCGCTGTCAATAATGAAATAAAATGGAGTTCCCTTTACCCACATCTTCGAGTGGAAGAGGCACTCCCCCTCCTCAAGATCCTCTAGTTCTTCTGGTTGTATTGTTGTGGTCGTGATGGTAGAAGTGGGTTCTACATCGATGATTCATTTACATTTATTGTGCTATGAATCAAAGTATGAGTCAGGTTCTGATTATTTTTCTTTGAGCTCGACCACCAATGACTATTTCAAGTGAAATTCATCGGTGTTGTGCCAAGGGATTTTGTGGAACTCAACCCACTTTCCAGCGTCTTTCTTGAACTTCTCGTTACCCTTCTTTTTCTACATATTGGACTGTATCTCTTGATGTTTGTCTTCCTTGTTGATATGTCCTTTTTTCTGTGAGTTAGAGTTTCATTTTCCATGCTTCTATTGTGGCATATTTTCAAACCCAAACTCTCGCTTACTCCGCTGCTTGAATTTCTACTCGATTTTGACTGCATATCGATAAGCATCTCCCAGTGAGGAGATGTCCAATAAATCCATATATGTTTGGATGTACTTTTGTAGACCACTGCAGTACTTCAAGACCAAGTTCCACTCAGAGTCCTTGATACCCAACTTTGAGCGCAAGGTATAAAAGATGTTACTGTACTCTGACACCTTCTGGTCTCTTTTCTAATGTAGATTCATCCATTTCATGTACTGGTCATCATATTTTTTGACAGGGTAGAACTCCTCCTTTAGGGAATCTACAAAGGTCGCCCAAGTGGGTTCTCTTCTAAATGGTGTAGATTCACTCATGATGTAGCTCTCCCATTAACCTTCCCACCAAGTTTTGACATGGGGAAGGGATTTAAGGAGGGCGAAGGTGATATTTTCACTATCAATTTTTTTTTGGATAGAGGAATAACCTTCTAGCAGATTCAACCATTTTTCTAGAGAATATGCATCTATCTGGCTTTCAAATAAGGGATATCAAAATCGACTTGTACCTTGAAGGGTATATCACCTCTGAAATGGATGCTTTTAGAAAATGCCTCTAGCACCGCCATTGGTAGTATTCGAAGGATTTGCGTGAAGTTGTCCATCATCTCATTCCTCTGTCGCATGAGGGATTCCTCAAGCAAGGTCTTGAAAGGATCTCCTGCTCTATCATCTCCATTTTCTTCTTCCATGGGAGGTTTCTTGGGATGGAGACAATCATTGTCCTCAAGTGAAACTAGCTTGATACCCAACTCTTTATACCCCAACCTCGTCGAGGACCTGCTTTGAGAAATGAAAATGAGTAGACTACTATGATACCATTGATTCAAATTATTTGGAGAATGACATGAAGACAAAAATATAACATAGATATAACAAGGAAATACACAACGATATTGCAAGAAACACAAAAATATAGTGAAACCCAACTTCTATTAATGAATAAGAGAGAAAAACATTGTAGAACACAAACTGGAAGAATGAGGTAGCTTATCTTTTCAAAGAAAGAGATGTTGGCTATGCTTCATTCACAAAAAGCTTTACATCACACTCCATTGCATGCTTAAAGGGCCTCCTTCATTTCAATCATATATGTGATAATGAGAGGAGAATAATTCCTATGATGCATGTGGGATAAATTGGTATAAGTTTATAAAATTTCATGGGCATGTAAAACACTAGGACTTCCCAGGAGGTCACCCATCCTAGTACTACTCTAGCCCGAGTGCGCTTAACTGTAGAGTTCTAATGGGGTCTCTTTCATTAATGGTATGTTGTAGGCATGTACATAAGACCACTAGGAAATCATGACATGATGTCTATAAGTAACAAATGAAGATGGCATTACATTCCATTCCCATCAAAAGGGTGAATATGCATGGTTTATCAAAATCATAGGCTTGTGATATTGATTAAGTGGAAAAGGTGGACTACCACCTAGTTCCACCTCGATCAAAATTATTAGTGACGAGACCCGACCAACCAATAATTCCATGGTAGTGTAATGTGATTCATAGAAAAATATGATTTTGTTGTTCTTTTCTGTGCCCCCACATATGTTATATAGGGTATAAACATAGGATACTCATTGAGGTATCGATAGAACTTGGTATGGTGTCTGGAGTGGATGAAGACTATGGGATTGATAAGTAGATAGAGGACGATGGGGCATGACAAACACACATCGAAATAAATCAAGTTGCTCTAACTCCAACCAATTTCCTCTGGGATTTTAAACTTAATTTGTGAATGATCATAAAACCATCAATTATTTTATGACTGCAAAATAAAAGTACATGAAAATGTAAAATGCTATTTGAAATCAATAATAATTAATTCTTGTTAATTGATAATGTAATCATCAAAATTATATAAGTAATTATGAGTGCAAAATGGATTTTTCATTTTTTTTTTTAATTTAAATTTAAAAAACAATGCTAGAATAATAAATTTTTATTTCACAGTGTTAAAAGTGTCCATTGTTGCATTTCTTTCTTAAATTTTTATTTACTACTTTTATTTGTGCATATACTCCAATGGAATAAAACCTCATCTGAGTGGTCGACAATCTTCCTTTTTTATCTTGGAGAGATATACCTGTTTAATTAGATGATGCCATGTTTCTTATTGTTGTGTGTTTATTTGTGCTTCTATATGACATTGTAGTGGTATTTTTCAATATCATAATCTTATGGTTTGTCTTCTGCCAACCACCTCAACTTTTAAAAATGCTCTTTTAAATCCCTCAATAGGCATTGATGATTACTTGGAAGCGATGGCGAAGTGTTGAGTAATAATTGTTGATCTCAATATATCTCCTTACAAATATGGGTTAGAACAAAAGTAAAAAATATATCTCTTCCCTGCACACACAAGTGACAAAGAATGGAATAGCATCATGTTGATTTCAAAGATAGAATGAGTTTATTGATTGAAGAAACTGGATGTATAAAATAAACTATTGCACATGCATATATATTTGGGCTTTGGTTAGAAGGTGAACACATGAGGCTCATTATTTACCTTCCAAATGACCACCAACAATAACCCAACGGAAACTGTGAAGTGTAATCTTTACTTTTGCAAATGTCCCAGGGAAAAATAAATAAAAGCATGTGTATTGTTTGAGGGTCTTAAGACAATTTGAACACTAAACCTGATAATTTAATGGAAATTCCCATTGTGAAAAGGTTCTGGTATTTCCCAAATGGAAGGAATGACTTATGTAACAATAGGGACAAGCAATTGGTATCTCTCCAGTGTCAAAAGAAATATTTTATAAAATATCAGAGGGAATGAATGTATTCGATGAAATCATTGGGAGATGAGGTTTCACAAGTATTGAAATATGTGGTGGCATTTGAACAAGAGTTCCTAAAATCCAACATCACCACACATGCAATATTCTCTTTCTTTTTCTTTCTTAGTATTTCCAAATTTATACTGGATTTTCTTTCATTTGTGATTAGGGATGAGTGCCAACGATTGATTTCCATGGATGAATGCAACCTTGCCCTTTTTATTACTCGAATTCTTATGCCTAGTTATATTATATAAACCTAATATTTTATCTAGTGTTAATTTTTTGAATTGAATTTCAAATTACATGCATGATGATGGGACATTAGTTAAAATGGTTAGAGATTTGAACAACCCTTACTATATTCGTATGATGAAGGGCACGGGGGATCCATTTTTCTAAACAATCAGTCAAATTTCAGAGTTCAAACACCATGTGTATCTCTATGACTTAACAGCTCCAGATCTCAGACAATGATAACCACCTACATTTCTTAGAGCAAGACAAGTTCATAATGGGCCTTTTTGTGACATAACACGCTGAGAGAAACAAACACAACATCCATTTCATAGAAGAAAAAGTACACAATTAACAATTTTTTCAGAAAAGAAAAGTGCACACAACCCACAATTTCTTGTTGTTTCTCCATAATGTCACACGAGACCTTATGATTTAATTGCAAGACTCTCACATTGAGGAGTATGATAATCCTAATATGTTAATCATGAGAAAATACTTTCTTTATAGTTACAAATTTAATAAAAATGATGGATTTATCATAATTTATATTTTGTGTATAATGGAATAAGCTTCTTATATATAATTTTAAAAAGAATTAAATTAGAAACTTTGATAAGAGTTTTAATATCAATGAAGATTATTCATTTAAAAAAATTAACTCTTTTTCATGTAGTTCCAATATGGCCTGGCATTAACTACTTACCAAAAGGGACACTACAAGGAGAACACCTTGTAGTGGAGGTTTTTGCAGAACCTCTCTGAAAAACTTATTCCTTTTCTGTTTATATGGAGGTTGTTAGCGGAGGCGGGTGACTGAAGGTTTTTTTAGCGGCATGCCTGTAAGGTGCAAATACCTCGGTGCACACACAATACAAACACCCTAGTGCGCACACAATACAAACACCCCGATGTTTCAAAATTAAGGTGCACCATTATTTGCTAAAAACAAAAAAATATAGCGGAGGCAGGCGTTCGTAGGTTTTAGCGGATGTTTTTTCTCCGGTGCTTTTGTTGTACTATGGCACATTGGTGTTCACATAAACATAATGCTCTAGTGCATATAAACATTGGATGCATTGAAGAACGGTAAAATAAAATAAAAACTTACCATATCGATTTTCATTGTTACACCTCATTCTATGCTTCCAACCTCTCCAACAAGCTCTGGTACTCACTCTCCTTCCACAATTTTCCCATTTGTAGTTCTCTACAGTCAGTTCGATAGCTCCACCGGTAGATTCCACACATTTCAAATTTTGGAAAAATACTACAATTTTTCATTTATTCTCTACGGTGGAACCATGCATCATTGGGGAGAGAAGACACCAGGTAAATTGTTTATTACCTTGTTATTTGCATTTTTATTGCATTAAAATTTGAAATTGGCTTGAAATTTAGTCTTTGTAGATTTTTTTCCACGTAGTGTGTTTAAACGATTCGGCTCGCCCTAGACGCTGGTGTGTCCTATGAATTTACATGAATCCCCACTCTTGGTGCATCCTATGAATTTAAAGGAATACCCGCTCCTGGTGCATATATGATAAATAAATGCACTAGTTCCATTCACATAATGACATCGTTAAAATGTCAAAAAGTTAACATAGCGGTGTGTTTTCTGGAATGTCTTGTAAACTGTGCGTTATAAAATAACAACACATCGGTTAACAAAACGCTCATGCTCTAAAACAAATGGATCACTGGTGTATTCTATTAACAGATTGCACCACCAAGTTTTCCATAACAAAATTTTGACCTGGTGGTGTGTCAAATCCACAATAACGCACTGGTGTTGTGTACTACAAGGCACCGAGAAAAATATATAATAATTTAGAATAGTGTTTTGTCTTATGGAACACACCATTATCGGTGAGTTCTAAGACAAACACACAAGTAAAAATGCACAAAAAATTAGAAAAATGGAAATCTAATGCGTTCATTTCAACAAAACACACTGATGTTGTTAACATAGTGGCACGTGGACACATATTTAAAATTTATCATAGCTGTGTGTTTTCTAAAACACCCTCATTATCGGTGCATCACAAGGAACTTAGAGTATTGGTGCTTTGCATATAACAAATCACACTGCTTTATTTATTAGTAAAACAATTAACAAAGCAGTGTGTTCCGTAGAACAAATCACACCGTTTCATATAGAACAAATATGAAATGGCATAGCGGGGCGTCTTGTTGGACACCCCGTCCTCGATGCATTTGAGAACACAACACACTGCTATGTATATTTTGGTGCTTGACTAGAAATGAAACACCGATGTGTTATACTAAACACATCGCTTAACAGTGCTTTGTTTCAGATATAGCGCACTAGGCATAGTGCGTATTAACTATTGTAGTAGCGCCAATTGCTTTTCCACATTTTTTTGCAAACATAAATTAATTTTAGTTTTTGATACATACAAATTAGCTATATATGTGTATGTTTTATAATTTCAATTTGTTTTATCTATATTTATGCCCAAAATGAATTTTATGTGAATCAGAGATGATGATAACGACAAGTGAAGGATAAACAACAACAACAACTAGAAGAAAAAATAAAATTCAAAAACTAACTATGCAAACCTCCATAATTACATTTTGTGGAGGAAAAAACAGAGGTCACTCTTTGGTGCCTCTCATAATTTAGTGCACATAATCAATCCTCTTCCACTCCCTCAACGCTTTGGCTCACATCTCCTCCACGAGCCACTTGAATTCCTCCAAGATACCTTCCTCGTCATCCTTGTATCCATAATATGAACGAACATCAATTCACTTGTTAATCACATACCTACACCTCCTCTTCTTCACCTTGAGGGAACTATCAAATACCTCTTTGAGGTCAGGGAGGAATTTTGTAGCCCCAAAGTATCTATAACCGAGGCCCTTGCTAGTCGCACTAGGTACATCAAGTTCATTCCCTGCCAAGTCTGTCATCCTGGTGCCCATTTTGGCATAATTAGGAATACCAAGCTCTATGATTAGAACTTCCCAATGCCCCTTTGACCTAATCAGCAAAACCAGAACCCTGGTGGATGTCTTAATTATAATTCCATGTCAACCTCAAGAATGATCTAAGGCCCATATTGTATATTTAATAGAATTTAAGAAGCACATTTGGAAAAACAACTAATGATACATAAGTTTCGCTAGCATGCCTTATCACTAAATATTAAGCATTTCCTCAACCTCGACCTGCTCATCCATGAGATCCCACTCATGTATTTACTAATAAGCTCATGTTTATTCTTATTCACAAGCATGTGCTCGATCTCTTTCTCATCTGAAAGGGGCATATGGGAAATAAAATATTGCTCTCTCTGTTGCTAGTTTCCCTTGTCTCACTCTACCAATTATTCTACCATATCTTCCTCTCCCTCAAACATGCCAAGCTTAATGGAAACAACCTCTCCCCTCTTGATCATAAACTTGGCCTCCCTCTTGATAGAATCGATCCTCTACCATTCCCTCGGTGCTCTGGCTCGACTTTCTCCAAGATATTATCCTCGTCATCCTTGTAGCCATAATAACTGGCGTAAATTCACTTGTAAATCTCATACCTAGACCTCCGATTCTTTTCCTCGGGGGGCTTATTGAATAGCTCTTTGACATCGGGGAGGAATTTCCCAGCCCCACTTGTACACACATCTTCCAACAACCAATTGCACAAGTGGGGTTGGGAAATTCATCCCCAACGTCAAAGAGATATTCTTTAATCCCTAGAGGTGAAGAAGAGGAGGTCTAGGTATGATATTTACAAGCGAATTGATGCTAGTTATTATGGATACATGGATGACGAGGACAACATCTTGGAGAAAGTCGAGCGGCCCATAGAGAAGGAGATTTGGTCCAGAGCGTTGAGGGAGTGACAGAGGTTCAAGTATGTCAAGAGGGAGGCCAAGTTGACAATGAAGAGTGGAGAGGTCATTGTTGTTACGCCGGTGATGTTCGAGGAAGAGGAAGATGTGGTGGAAAAAATGGGAGAGCATGACAAGAGAACCAATGAAAGAGAGAGAGAGAGAGAGAGTTTGTTTCCCATGTTCCCTTTCCAGATGGGAAAGAGATCAATTGCATGGTTGTGGAGAAGAAGAAATAAGATCTTCTTAGTAAATACATGAGTGAGGATATCATGGAGGAGCATATCGAGGCCAAGACAAGGCTTATTATTTAGCAATATGGCATGCTCATGAAGCTTGTGGATCATCGATTTTTTTTTCAAATGTGATTTTTAAGTTCTGTTAAATATACAATATGGGCCTTAGGTCATTCTTGAGGTTGACAGAGTCTTATAATTAAGACACGCACCATGGTTGCTTTCTTGCTAATTAGGAAAAAGGGGCACTAGGAAGCTCTGATTGTAGAGCTTGGAAGTCTTAATTATGACAAAGTAGGAGCCAAGATGATGAACTTGGAAGGGTATGAATTTGATGTTTCTGGTGCCATCGACAAGGGACTTGGTTATAGATAGTTTGGGGCTACGAAATTCCTACCCAATGTTAAAGAGCTATTTGATAAACCCCCTGAGGTGAAGAAGAGGAGGTTTAAGTATGCAATTTAGAAATGAATTGACACGAGTTCATATTATGGCTACATGAATGACAAAGGCGATATCTTGGAGAAAGTCAAGTGGCTCGCGGAGGTGGATATTAGAGCTAGAGAACTGAGGGAGTGGTAGAGGATTGAGTCTGTGCATTAAATTATGAAAGGCACCAAAGAGTGATTCCCTCTACAAAGAACAACCTCCACAAAACTTTAATTGCAAATCTTTTCATACGTACTTTGTTAATTAAATTGCTTGTCAGTACATTTTTACGTAACAACCACACCGATGCACTTTCAATCGCACTGATGCACTATAAACAATGTAACACACACGTATATTTTGTTCTTTCAAATCACGTTGATGTTGTCATTGTTTGATTTATAAAATGTATTATGAGTTTGCTAATGATTTCTCCGTTTTTAAATTAAATTTGATATGCATCACTCATTAGAATTTAGAGTTGCTCTCTCTCTCTCTCTCTACACACACACACACACACACATATAATGTTTAACTATAGTTTTATGAAATCGTTTACTTTTGATTGTGATTGGAAAAAATTATAACCATTAATGCCATATAATATTTAATTCTTCTTCAAGGTGAATTGTTTGTTGTCTAACAAGGTTCAATATGTTGATTAAACATGTTCACAAAGAAAAATACATAAATATGATGAGTGAAATGATTTGAATAATTTTATATTTTTCATATATTGTAATAATAACATTATGATATAATTATTCACTAATAATAATGATGATGTAATAATAATGTTCTTTTACTAATTTTTATTATTCGAAGATTACAAGACAAAGCTATAATATAATGTAATGTCCCTTACTATTTTTTTCAACTTTAACACAATTTGTTGGTGTGGATATTTGGTCCTCTTACTACTGTCACAAACTTTTCCCACTATTGATATATTTAATGGGTTTATTATGGTAAGGAGTTTAATAAAATAGTTGACAATCACACTAAGTTCTTTGTAAAGACCCTTAAACCTTTATTGATTGTTGTAACTTTAGTGCTAGTGTTGGCCTTCTATCAATTACTTTGTTGTCATACTCCATCCCCCTTGCTAGACCCTTACTAATGTTGCTAAAGGGACATGTTTTGTTGTTTATGGTCTCTTATTGTGTTTGTAATTGAAGGTCATGTATTTAATGCCAAACAATATATATATATATATAAACAGTAGCAACAAACTAAACATAGAAATAACTCAAATGAAAGCTCAAGAAAACACCCAAACTGATAATATGATATTCATTTGTTGACCTAGTACAAATGTGACCACTACAATGCATTAGAACACCCTCTATGCCAAGTTTACAGTGCCCAAGTTCCAAATCCGCCCCCACGGTGAGTATGGCTCACTACAACAAGTGAAATCGACCCTTCCTGTAGGTGAAAGTCACTCCTAC
>ML836146.1:0-12295 GCA_009831015.1 Picea engelmannii
AGATTTTTATCAAGAAAGCATATTGTCTTAATACAGGGGATAGGTTGGAGAGAATAATTGTCATATTGAATAAAGGATACTCAAAATAAAATAAACAACACTTGTTATTGAAGATAAGACTCCAGGTTCCAGGTCACAAGTAATATCTATGAGAGGGAGCTATAATGTTGGTTGCAGGAGGCAACAATTCAAATGGTCCCTAACTGAGACAAGGAGCAGACTATACAGACATAAGATTTGTGCACATCCATGTAATAAAGGAGCTAGAGTTCATAGGGAGTCATCTATAGAGATCCAGTAGAGAGGAACAACCTCCCCAAGACAGTTCATAGGAAATCAAACTTTAGAAAAGGTTAACACATTCAGAGGGAGCAGATGACTCTGAAGATTATATAAACACAGAGGGATTTAAGCTTCAAAGAGAGCTCAATTTAGAGTTCTAGATGAAGGATATAGGTTTTATTTTTTACTTATTGGGATTGGAGTTGTGGAAAAATCATATGAGATTTTACTTAGGAAAGAAAAATATACTGTTGAGATATTGCAGAGATTCAAGATGATGGACTCCAAGTCCATGACTACACCCATGATGATAAATCTGAAGCTCTTGAGAGACTTATATTCAGATTTTAAGGATCCCACGATGTACAAACAATTGATTGGATCCTTGACACACCTAGCTAACACTAGGTCAGTCATATGTTTTGTAGTAAATACCTGGATTCAAGACATGGTTGAGCCTAGAAAATTGCAGGGTTATACATACTCTGACTAAGGAGGGAGTGAAGTAGATCAAAAGAGTACTTCCAGATGATGCTTTTGTTTGGGATCTATGTGATCTGATGCTTGAACATGAAGAATACATCAATGGAACTCAATACAATAGACACAAATTTTACAACATCCAGTATTGCAGTCCGTGAAGCAACATGGCTTCAAAATTTTCTTGGAGGACTTCATTTGAGAAATGATGTGGAAGGGAGTTGTGAAGCTCTAAAACACATCCACAAATGAGTAACATCGAGAATACATTCTTCAGGATTGTTCATGTTGATTAGACCAAGGGAGAATGATACATTCACTCACGGGATTAGCCATGTTGATTTGGATGGTGGTGAATGGCCGAGGCACAATCTTTCTCCTATTAGTCATGTTGATTTGAATAGGAACAAAAAGACTCGAGGTGCTCCAGGACAAGCTTTGCATGATTGATAATTTCCACTCTCATTTAGAGGGAGTTGCATTTTTTCTTGTCATTTGGATAGCCCCTGTGGCCAATGGTTCCATGAATCAGTCTTGCGACTAAGTGGTAATGCACTATCGGACCCGGTGAGAGAAGAAACATCACACGCATAGTCATAAGGAGTATGGGAGTATCTTCGTGCCACTTGATGAGACTATAACTATGGATAATGGCATACTGTATTAGCTGTGTGCTACTAGATGATTGTTGAATAGTTATAGAGACATCGACTATGATTATGGTTGATGGCATTGTAGTAGTGATGTGCTACTAGTTGATTGTTGCATAGTCATACAAATCCTAACTATGGCTGAGGGAATATTATAGTAGTTGTCTGCCACTAGCTGATTGTTGCATAGTCATGGAGGTGGAAGAGTATGATTATGGTTGAGGGAATATTGTAGTGGTTGTGTGATACTAGCTCATTGTTGCATAATCATAGAGATTATTGTATTGCATGGTGGTTTGAATGCAAGAGACAGACATTGTGTCTCTAGATACTATTTGTGTGATACTTGGAGTGGTTGTACACCACTGGATAGTAGTTATGTACTAATATGGATTGGTACAGTCATGTTCCACTCRATGRAATTGTAGTAGTTGTGCGCTACTAAATGATTTCCACATAGCCTACCAGTTCACATTAGCATTAGTTGAGCACTACTTGATTACAGAGGYTGTGATAGACRATTYGAGGTACTGATGGAATTGTGGTAGTTGTGTGCTACCAGATGATTGCAAAGTATTYAGTGGACTACTAAATGAAGAACATATTAGTTAATACCTCCCTAACTAAGAGGGAATGTTGATGTTTTGGTAGCTGCGGGAGGTATTAACCTAGAAGAGTAACCTTTTTACTTAGATTAGGATATTCTGGAAGTAATAGAACCATTAAAAAATCTATGGAAACCCTAGAAGAGAAGTTGGCCCTCCCAGAAAAATTCAAAGTAAATTATATTTTCTAGAAATGACAGTTCAACCCTATGTGAAAAGTTCACTAGCAGATTAATTATAAATAAGGTGATGCCTTAGATCATTTGTACGCTCACTCACTTAGCTAGTTTGCAAGTCTAAGGAGGAACTGCAGTGTCATCTAGGGTGCATGTTTGGATATTTGCGGTTGCAGCTGGAGAAGGTGGAATTCTAAGGAGGAACTACAATGGAAGCTAGGGCGCATGTTTGGAGAGTTGTAGTTGCAGCTGGAGAAGGTGCAATTCTGAAGGACTAGTGTAGCAGTCTTTCTAGTATTTATCATGTGCTTCTCTTGGTGTAAGGTACATTATCTTTGTATGGTTATTGTGTTGTTGATCTAGGTGGATATTGGTGGCCACCCACCTATTCCAATGGGCTCCTCTTGTTCATTTTTGTTCAACACATTATTTTTTACTTCTTTGTAATTGTGGGTTCTACACTTCTGGGGCTTTCTGAAGCCCTACAAATCCTCCAGGTGGATACTAGTGGCCTCTCTCCTAATCCAACTGGATTATTTTGTATTTTTTCATGTCATCACATCTTGTTGTACTTCCAGATCCGTTTTGGGGCCCTAAACATTGTTTTGTTGGCTCACCATAGTAAAACTGGACACAGAGTTAGATTTGGATGGCAGAATGTGTATCTCTCTGAAAGACCTTTCCAATGGGCTATCAGGCACATAAAATGGAGGTTGTATGCAAAAGTTATGACCCCGAGAAGTTGAGGTACCAACTTACCCATATGGGCCCACATGATTTTYGGCGTTTCACCTTCTAGGGTTAGGTTTTTTGATATCTAGGGTTTTGGAATTCATGAGTAATATCAAAAAGGCCTCTGGAGCCTAATTTTAACCATTMTCCTCAAMTATATGTGTGTAGGATCCATTCTTCTCAGAGATAGCTACCACCATTTGAGAAAGTGTTTTAGTTATACAATTTTACAGTTTCAACCTATTTCATTTATTTAATAGAAGATATTTTTCACTAGATATATGTGTTATTCTTCATATCTTTGTGCTTATTTTATTCAGTTTGTAATCAGATCATTCTTCTCCTAAATCTAGATCATTGGTATCAGAGCGGTCTTCTCTTCATTTATTTTTCTTCGTGCATGTCCCCGACAAAATTTGCGTACAAGAAGTTGGGACTCAAACCAATCGATCCATTACAAGATCAGTCACACCGATCCTGAGAACAACCCATGGGGGATGAAAATAAAGATGGTGGAGCATGAGATCCTTTTAAAATGTTTCTCAAGGAATCCATCATACGAAAAAGGAATGAAATGATGTAAACATTTGTGCAAATCCTTCGATGACTCGCCATAGGAGAAGCATCTTCATCAAGCGGCCATGCAACCCCCTTCAAGGTACAAGTAAATTTTGGTATTCCATTATTTGAATCATTGATAGATGTGGATGCTGTAGATAAATGGTTGAATTTTCTCGAAGGGTATTTTTCACTCCATAATTTTTTCGATAGGGAAAAGATTACTTTTGCACTCCTCAAGGTCATCCCCCATGTTAAGGACTGGTGGGATACTTACTCTGAGAAAAGGGTTGTAGAGGAATCTACAATATTCGTGGTGGCCCCTACATGGGATTCCTTCCAGGATGCAATTAAAAAACAATACTACCCTGTTGGAAGCTACGAGGACCAATATACCAGATGGGCCACCCTGCATCAAGAAAGGGACCAGAAAGTACAAGATTTCACGAATATTTTCCACACCCTACGCACCAAATTGGGTATCAAATACTCTGAGCGTCATCTGGTCCTCAAATACCATGATTGTTTGCATAGATACATTCAAACAAAACTAGAGTTTCTAGACATCATCTCATTAGGTACGGCTTATAGATACATTGTCAAGATCGAACAAAAATTTAAGAAAAAGAGAGGCAAGAGTTTGTATATGCAAACTTTTCACAACCGAAGCAGGGAAAAGGTGGCCCCAAACCACATAGTAAGGGACTGAGAGAAGATGGTCGCTCTTAGCACAAATAGTCCAAGCTGCAACATAAGAAGGGAAATGAGAAGATGAAGGACATGGGAAAATGGTGTGAGTACCATAAAATCTCTTGGCACAACACTGAAGAATTCCGCTCCAACCAATCACTCGTGGCTGAGATGAAGGCTTCTGAGTCGAAGGTTGATTATGATTCTGAATCAAATCCGAAAGGAAGGAAGCAGATTATCGATGTTGAACCCAATGCCACTTTCACTACCACCAAAATCTGGCCAAGCAAACCAGAAGAACCAGAGGAAGGGGAATGCTTCTTTCACTCAAAGATGTGGTTAAAGGGGGATCCACTTCATTTCATTGTCGATAGTGGTAGTCAGAAGAACTTGATTTTAGTAGAGGTTGTAAAGTGGCTGGACCTCCCAATGACACCGCACTCGCAACCCTACACAATCATCTGGCTTTGCCAAGGAAGAGATCTTTGTGTCAGCCAACAATATCGTCTATCTTATGGCATTGAGGCTTTCAAAGATGAGGTATTTTGTGATATTTATCCCCTTGAAGTTTGTGATGTTATTTTATGACAACCATATTTGTGGAAGAATCATGTTGTGTATGAGTCTAGACCCTGCATTGTTATTATTACTTTGGGCAGACAATTGTACAGTAGACCATAGGTCGCTCCACCAACCATTATTTCCTTAATCTTTGTTCAACAATTTAGTAAGGTCATTTCACATACCAGGAAGTTCATCTTATTTGTGATATGTGCTCACAATAAGCAGAAGGTCATGGCCACATCCGTGGCCTCTACACAGAGATTATCTTTTCAACAAAAGAAAGTGGAAGGGATTGTGGAAGAATACTGAGACATATTCTCCTCACCCACTGAGGTATTGATGCACTGCCAAGTCAGGCATCCAATTAATCTGTCCCTCGATGCATCTATACCTAATGGATGAGTCTATCATTTCTCGTTGATGGAAAATTATGAAATCATGCATCATATCCACGAGCCTCTTCAAAATGGACACATAAGACCCAGCTCCTCCCCTTGCGGAAGCCTGATTGTATTGGTGTAGAAGAAGGAAGGGACTTGGAAAATCGACATTGATTACATAGCCTTAAACAAAATCATAGTCAAGAACTGGTACCCAATTCCCAGGATTGATGACCTTCTTGACCAACTCAATGGGGAAAATTTCTTCAAAAAGATTGAACTAAAGTATGGATACCACCAGGTTCCCATCGAACCAACTGATGTATGGAATACAACCTTCAAATCTAAAGAAGGTCTCTTTGATGGTTGGTCATGTGCTTTGGCTTAACAAATGCACCAACCACTTTCATGAGGTTGATGGATGATGTATTGTGACCCTTCACCATCTCCTTTGTGGTGATATATTTTTATGACATCCTAATATTCAACAGAACTTGGGAGGAGCACATGCGACATATTCAATAGGTTTTGAGCACTTTGCGGCAGCACAAGCTATATGCCAACTTGGAAAATTGATCATTTGACATGAAAAAGGTCCAATACTTGTGCTACATTATTAGTGAGCATGGGGTACATGTTTATCCAAATAATATCCATGTCATCCATGACTGGCCATCCCTGACCAAACTAATTGAGCTTCATATCTTCTTGGAACTAACCAACTTCTATCGACGGTTCGTGTTGGGATTCTCCCATATTGCATGGCCCCTTAGCCAGGAGACCAAGGGTAGTGGTAGGGAAAATTTCGTATAGGGGAAGGAAAAAAAATGAGCATTCGATGATTTGAAGCATCGCTTGTTCTTAGCTCCAATACTCTCCTTTCTTGATCTATAGCAACCATTCAAGATTGAGACTGATGCATCTAACTATGTTGTAGGTACAGTTCTCACTCAAAATGACCATCCGGTGGCATGCCATAGTGAGTTACTCTCAGATATTGTCCGTAAATACCCCAACTATGAGAAGGAAATGTATTCCATTGTAAAAGCATGTCGTCAATGGAAAAATTACATTTTGAGAAAGATGACGATCATATACACTGATCACAAGCCTCTGCAGTTCATATAGAGACAGGTGAAATTGTAGAATGAGTGCCATCATAAGTGGTCCACCTACCTGCAAAAATTCCATCTCAACATCAAGTATAAGATATGGATCTCAAATCATGTCCCTGATGGCCTCATTTGACCTCTTGTGGGTTCACTCACCATTGTGCTCCATTCTTATGGATACAAGGCATTTGAGTGGCCCCAACTTTATCAGCAACATCCAGACTTTGCCACCACCTACCTGCAAAAATTCCATCTCAACATCAAGTATAAGATATGGATCTCAAATCATGTCACTGATGTCCTTAGTCGACCACTTGTGGATGCACTCACCATTGTGCTCCATTCTTGTGGATACGAGGAATTTGACTAGCCCCAACGTTATTAGGAAGATCTAGACTTCGCCACCACCTATCAGCTCTTGGTTATAGGCACAACTGTCACTCATTTTCACATTCATGAAAAACTATTATGCCACCTGGGCCATCTATGTGTTCTTGCAAGAGAGAGTAAAAATTTGATCTGGGAAGCCCTCTACAATTGGATGGAAAGACATTGTGGCATGGATAAAACTATGGTCGTTCTTCAAAAACATTTTTATTGGCCAAAACTTCGACAGTACGTCGGCAAGTATATCATATCTTGGACTTCCTGTGCCATTGCCAAGCCAACCATCAAGAAGCAAGGCTTATACACCCCTCTTCCTACTACCAAGAATCCTTGGGAATCTGTCTCAATGGATTACATGTCTCACCTTTCGTCCACCAAGCAAGGAAATTACTGTGCATTTGTGGTCATTGATCGGCTTTCAAAGATGGCCATCCTCACAGCCTACAAGAAGAATATCACAGTGACAAATACTTCCAATCTCTTCTTCAAACAAGTGTGGGTCCATTTTTGGATACCATAGACCATCATCTCCGACCGGGATAATAGGTTCCTCAAGAAATTTTGGTCGAGTCTCTAGTCACTGTTGGACACCAATCTCACTAAATCTACTTCTTTCCACCTCCAAAAAATGACCAAATAGAGGTTGTCAATTAGATGATTGTGCACATCTTTCACATGTACAACTCTAAGAATACATGTACATGGGATGAGAGTATCCCCTATGTTCAACACATTTACAACAGGACTCTCCATCAGGGATGATTTTAAGGATGGAAAATTATTTTAAAAAGTAGAAACCTTGGAGGATATAACTAATCCTTCATATTCCAACTATAAATGGTTGGCGATATTTTTGTAATAATATTCAAATTTATAAGGATTTTATATTTTGTATAAAATTTTTTCAATTTTTAAGGTAAAATAATTTTCTCCTATAGAATTTGGGTGAATCATTTTTAGAATAGCGAATCGTTTTTGGGGAAAAAACATGGAAAATTAGCCCATGAGTGAAATTTAGACCCTAAAATCATCCTTGCGAGGCTCCATAGCTCCATCGATCATAGCCTATTTTAGGTGGGGGTGGGATTCCAACCCTTGGGTCCCATGGATGTTTCACTACCTCTTGCCACCACACATACAAACTTTTCCCATTTTCAATTTGAGACCGAGAAAGCCACCGGATTCATTGAGCAGATTCAACACATCTGCCAATAGGTCTAGGATATTTTGTAGAAATTTAATGCTAAGTAAAAGCAACACCATTATCAACATAGGGTACCACACCAGTTTCAGGTTGGCGACAAAGTCTGGTTACATTTTCAAAAGGAGCGTCTCATGGGGCCCCATCAAAATCTTCATCCACTTCTCTATGGGCCTTACACTATCACCAAGGCTGTGGGTGGCAATGATTTTGAGCTCAACACTCCACCTTTCCTTGGCCTGCACCTGTGTTCAATGTGGACCTCCTTCGATGATATTTTCCACTATTATTGGACACCTCAAAGATCGCAGAACAAATGACACCAATAGAGCTTAGCCCTGAATGCATGGAACAATCATCCACTGATTAGATAGTGGACACATAGGTCAAGGGCACCTTGTCATATGAAAATTTGAACTAAAGCCTGACCATTGTGGACTACAACACATCTTTATGAAAAGTGACCTGAACGCATGACAACGACGTTGGTCAGAATTTCTTAGTGAATACGACTTTGAGATTACTTACATAAAAGGAATAGTGAACCGAGTGGCTGACGCATTGAGTCAGAGACAATGCATATTTTCAGTGTTGCCTCTTTAGATGAATCTACGTGAAAATATTCTAACTTTACAACATGATGATGAATGGTACAAAGAGGTCGAGGGTTTTATCGAACAAAACACAATGATGATACCACGATTTGAAGGATTTTTGTTTGATAGTGATGGATTATTGAGGTTTAAAATTCAGATCTACGTACCACCGAATGACGAGTTGAGGATGTTGATCCTGAGCGAGGCTCATAGAGAAGTTTACATGGCTCACCCGAGAGTCACGAAGATGAGGGCAGATCTTAAGCCCTTATTCTTCTGGAAGGGAATGAAGGCAGACATAGTCAACTATGTGGCCAGATATCTAGAATGTCAGCAGGTAAAGGTTGAACATAGACACTCGGTAGGATTACTAAAACAACACGCTATTTTGGAATAAAAATGAGAGGTTATTTCGATGGATTTTATTGTTGGATTGCCATTGACGATAAGGAGACATGACTTGATTTTTTTAGTAGTAGTCACTTTGACGAAGAGTGCTCACTTCATTCCTGTGCATATGATGTATTAGGCACCTGACATAGCTAGAGTTTTCATCAGTGATATTATGAGGCTTCAAGGCATGCCTAAGAGGATTATATCTGATCAAGGATCGATGTTTATTAGACAATTTTGGACAAGTTTCAAAGAGGCCTTGGGAACCCAACTTAACTTTAGTACTACATATCACCCGGAGACTTATAGGAAGATCGAACAAGAAAACCAGACCTTGGAGGAAATGTTGCGCATGTACGTGATGGACCAACAAAAGTGTTGGGAAGATGATGGCGACCACGCTCCTACATACCCCGCAGGGTCTCTGCTCCTGACCTCCCGGTCTTAAGGATCGTTCAAATTCTCATACGAGCCGAAGCGGCTCCTTGGACTTCCCAATGGAATCTCTATCAAAAACCGATCCACGGGTCCTTTTCTTCACCCACACGGCCTTCTGGACGACCATGAACAAATTCCCCACAGGGAATGAAATATCGAGTTTCGGGGTTTCGTCCTTTTCGCTGTCAAAAGATCCTGTACTCTTGATTCCCCGATCACCGATGAGCTCTCTGCTTGGCCTTAGCCCCTTTGGCTATGCCTTTGGTCCATGCAACCACTTCCCATAAGACTGCAGCCTTATGTCTTTCTGTCGAGGTTTTGGACTTCAAATTCCTAATGAGATCTTTTTCCCATTAGCCCTCTAGGCTAAGCTCCTGGCCAATGTCACCACTATCCCCATGACCTCAGTCTTATATCCCTCATCGGGGTTTCAGGGTTTCCAATGCAAAAATGCATTGGCTCATGGGATTATCGATCCTCGAATCTCGATAGGCTGACAGCTGGCCCCTTAAATGACAGCTCCTTCCTTCTTCGATACACTGACAGCCGGCTCCCCCCCGGTGGCTCCTTCTTTCCATTCTGTCATGCTGACAGATGGCTCCCTTAATGGTGCTCCCCACTTCTCTGGTATGATGATAGCTGGCTCCCACTCATCGGGGTTTCGAGCTTCACGATTTCAAATTGCATGAACACCTTGTCATCAGGATCCTCGATATCCCGATGAACCAAACACCAATGGACGTCCTCCTTGTCAGGAATTTCCCCGATGGCACAGATTTCTGTCACACATCCTCCTCTGATGGATGGTCCCGATTAATCCAGGATTTTGAGACTTCTGATGTCCCGATTCTTTCGACCTCAGGAACTCCAATTTTTCGATGCTGAATATCCCGACTCCCTTTGGATTTCTGACACCTGTCTCCTGAACGGACGGCTAAGATTATGTCGGGGTTTTCACTATGGACTTCCCCGATCCTTTGTCCACGGGAATGTCGATTTCTTGACTCCCGATGCCTCGATCTCCACCACGTGTCTCCACCAACAGACGATCCAGATCTTCTCGGCGTTTCGATACTTGAACTGTCTCAATTTTCTCCACCTCGAGAATTATGATTTCACGATGACTGCTATCCTGATAGCTACACCCTCATTGGGATTTTCCACCTCCTGTCCATGAAGATAAACCTCATGACGCTCCTATTCAATCTGATGGCTGATGGGAAATTTGCTCCAGATCTGACGGCTCAGATCCTTTCTCCTCGACACTCCTTCAGAGGCTAAACTATGCACGCCTTCACCCGATCCAACGGCTAACGGGTATCTATGGGAGCATCCAACGACTGTCGATCTCCCCCTTTATGTGCTTCTCCTGAGTCCTTCCTAGACTTAAAATTTCAACGGTCCAGATCTCTTCCTTCAACCAATCTGACGACTGTTGTGCTCTCCTGAGCTTATGCACCCCTTCTTCCCATACTTGGGAGAAAATTCAAATTTCCTCAAGGCCTCAACCTTGGGTTCATCTGCACAAACTCCACAACTATGAGTTCTCAACTACACACGTAAAAATTGTATCTCTCCTGAGCTTATGCAAGTACTACATCTCGGTGACCGATGCCTCAATAGTGGACACCTTATCAGGGAGCACAACATCAGCAACAGTGTCACTCGCAGCAACAGTAGTTTAGGCTTGTTCAGCAAAATAGACCAGGGTACGAGGCCGGTGGACCGTCATCTACTACTTCGGGTACCAGGACTACTGGGTCGAAGAAGGGGTGTTAGATGTGTGGGGAGCCACACTACCAGAGTGACTACCCTGTGGAGAGGACAAGAGCATCTGGATGAGTTGGACCTACTACTGTGGGAGATATGGGCAAGGCCCATTGGATTCATGCAACGGTGAATAACTGCTAGGTAGAGCATCGGTCGACTGTGCTCGAGACAACAGGTACCGTCGCTGACCAGACCCTCAGTATTTTGATAGATCTCGGTGATATCGAGAGTTTCATTTCTGGTGTAGCGCTAAAAAGGATTAAGGTAAAGGCAGTCAAATAGGACAAGTTTAGCTTCATAGAGATGGCCTCGGGAGCCAAACAAAAGGTTGGAGGAAAGGTTACGGGTTGTGTCCTTAACCTGGGAGATTTTGTCACAAGGGCCAACCTGTACGTCACAATCTTAGGATCTTATGATGTCGTGATTGGTATGGACTGGTTGGAATCGCATGAGGCAATACTCAACTGTAAGACAAAATGGTTGAGCTTGGTCGACGACAAGGGACAAAGATGTGTGATTGTAGGCCGGAACTAGGGAGTTTCCCTGAGGTTCATCTCTTCCTTGCAACTTCAAAAGAGCATGCGCAATGGGTGCAATATTTATGTGATCCTTTTGTTAAAAGAGAAGGGAGTAGCGGAAGGTCTAGAAAACCTTCCGGTGGTGAGAGAGTTTGTAGACGTGTTTTCGGAGGAGTTACCTGGGATGTTGTCGGAGAGGGAATTGGAGTTTACCATATACCTAAAACCGGGGACTGAACCGATATCCAGAATGCCTTATCGGATGTCAACCACGGAGTTACAAGAGTTGAAACTACAACTAAAGGAGTTGCTAGTCCTGGGACTGATACGTCCTAGTGTGTCACCATGTGGTGCACTTGTTATTTTCATGCAAAAGAAGGATGGGTCATAGAGGCTCTGCATTGACTACCGTTTATTGACTACAGTCAATAATAAATATTCGTTGCTGAGGATTGATGATCTATTCAATGAAATGAAGAGCACAACAATGTTCTCCAAGATTGATTTGTGATCAGGGTATCATCAGTTATGGATTAAGGAGGATGACGTCCCTAAGACTGCCTTTAAGATGAGGTTTGGACATTACAAGTTTATTGTTTTACCGTTTGGACTAACAAGCGCCCCTGGGGTATTTATGAGTTTGATGAACGAGGTGTTCCATGAGTACTTGGAAAAGTTTGTCCAAGTATTCATTGACGATATTTTGATTTACTCTCGGACGACAGAGGAGTATGACGAGCACTTGTGCTTGGTACTACAGTGT
>ML836147.1:0-19683 GCA_009831015.1 Picea engelmannii
ATGATCTAGATAGGGTCTTTCTAGGAAACATTCCTTGACTTGGGGATTGGCCTACCCAATAGGGCACCATGACACCCCTCCCATACCTAAATTTGGCAAAGTTTATAAGGTCTTTGAGCATTTGTTTAATTTGAAAAGAGGGGATTTAATGCACTTGTGGTTATTTTATTAAATGTGGCTTACTTGGCATGATTCATATGACTTGTGGACCCTTGGAGGGCGTACTTGTTTGTCTTTGCAGGACCTTGCCCAATGAAGGATGATGAACCGCACATGATGTCACCTTCTATACTTGGAGGCGGCCTTTGGAGGCTTAGGAAGTCACCCTTTAGCCCTTGACGTCATCTTGGAGGCTAGGGTTTGATGGATGAGGTGGTTCCGGAGGTGGTTTGACAGGAGGAGACACATGGCATGGCACTGTTGCACTTGAGAGCATGACACGTGGCCTTTGGAGGCCCAACGATCTCCTCTTGAGGCTTGACGTCTTACTTTTCAGCCCTATGTCACCCCTTTTACGGTTTTACATTATGTATTTTTTAATTTGGCATATTGTAGAGGCAAATGTAGGGGTCAACCCTCTTCTAATTTGTTGTTGACAATTTTATGTAGACAAATTGGTTAAGAAGGCCTTATATAAATAGAGGACCTTCTAATTTCATTTTATCATCATTCCTCACTCATCATTTGTGAGAACAAGTCTGAAATTTTCGCCCTCTTTGGCTATCTTGCTCTTCTACACTAATGCGCTATGCTTGGAGGATTAAGTTGTGGATGCTTTGCTGATTTTTTGAAGAGGAATTTCTGCAATTAGGGTTTTGTCTCTTGGTTTCTTGGCTAAAGTTAATTTTCTGCAATTTATCTTTATGTTGCTATGTTCATGGTCAATTTTGCTACTTTATGCTAGACGTCTTGCCTGGTAAAACCCTAAGAGAGGAGCATAAGTGCTTCCTCCTCTCATAAGGTTGTTCTTGTTCAAAATTAGTGAAATCTCCTTGCTAGGGTTAGATCTCCTAAAGCCATAAAGTGCTATCACTTTAGGATTTTTGCCCTAGATACTTGATTTCTTGATCTAGTTGAAGTATTAAGAAGGGAGAAAAGGTTGCTAGAGCCCAAAAGTGCTTGCACTCTAGCAATCCTTTTCTTTAAGGCTTAATCACTAAGGCCCTAATGTGCTAGCACCTTAGAGTTTAAGCCCCACCTCTTAGTCTTTGTTAGTTCAATCTTCAAGCATTGTGTATTGCTGTTATAAAGACTCCATAGCCCTCAAAGGCACTGATTTTACAAATCTCTTGTGGTGAAATTGATCAACAAACACTCTCTTTCAACATTCTCAAGTTCTCTACTAACTTTGCTAACACTAACACTCATTAACTTGCTTGTAAACTTGCTGCTGTTGCAAAAGTTTGCTACATCCACCTGATAACACTTTAGTTTGCTGCATACACTCTCATAAAGGTGGTCTAACTCGCTCATACTTTCTCCTAAACAATTGGATAGTGTTCTATGTGATGCATGCTTAATTTTCTTGGTCAATTGTTGAAATTCTAAGCTCTTTTTATTGCCAATGCTACAAATTTATATTGCTGTTATAAGACTGATGTACTGCTGCAAATTTGTACCAGCCATATCAATCATTTTTGTCTAGTGTCTTATGAGGTATTAATTGCATTTTTGTACTTGGAAATTATCACATATATGCTATAAAGTGTTCTTGTTCTGGGCAGGTACTCAAACATCCTTATATCTCTTAGTTTCCTTGACCTAGAATAATCTTTAGGTGATCAAGAGAGGGGGCGGTAGGCTTGGCTACTAGCTACTTTGATCCCTTGAGGTCACTAGGGAAGGCTCCCTTGTGGTGGACCTCCTCCATCATTAAAACAAGGGAATTTCTTACTAAGGTGATAGTGGTAGGATTTTCCATAGTTATGCAGATTTGGGGGACTTGTGTTGGGCTTTGCACAAGTACAAATCCATCGATAACATTTTTGGCGCTGTTGCCGAGGAGGATTGAGTCATTCTCTTCAACGACATATCTTTTGGTAAAATTTCTTCAGAAGCCCTTATCTCTCAAGTTTACATGGCGACTCCACTGAGGGTGATTCCCTCACCTTCTTTGATAATCCTAAAGGGATCATCTAACGAATCCACTAATGACAACCCATACAGGATGACATTATAAGCCAAAAGCCATGGCTCCTCCGAAGTGAACATCTGACAACATTTTCGGGCCTCTGGACATGAGTAAAATCAGTAGTTTTCCACATGATATGCCTAAAGATGCTAACTCATGGTTGTCTAAATTCTCTGTTAGTGATAATACTGTTATCCCCTATCCTAGGGATAACTAAGGAGATTATGTCTCGAGGCCCACAGGTCCTAGACATGGAGTATTGAGAACCAGATAACTTAAGGTTGGCCCTGGAGGGCCCATCTTTTCTTCAGTGCAGCCCGTCTATCAGCAACAACAACATCCATCCCACCAGCCCGGTCCTGAAGTAGCAGTGGGTCTTGCTCTATGAGGTAATGAGTCCGGGTATCATGGTATGTGTCACTCTGATTTTCGAAGCATTTGAATATGTTGCACTGAACTCTCCTTCATTTCATAACGTGTGCTTGGAAATTATGCTCTTTAACTTGTTCATACCTGGGGGGGTGACAAAATGCCCTAGTAAGCTGGTTTCGTTTAGGATGAGTTGCCACTGGGTGGGTCTATGAAAGGTCATCATCCATTCCTTCCATATTTACCATTTTTCATCATTATCCCTCTCATCTTCCCCTACATTGGTTCAGGCATTGGGTTTGCTACACTAGGAAGGGTTGTACCTTGCCTTGTGGGAAGAAGGGGCTAAAGGCCCAGAGGGTAAAAGTAGCTAGCAAGAGTTAAAAGCCAAAATAAAACCTTTGAGATGCTTCGCCCAGGGATTCTCGAGAAAGCAATAAAAGGCTTCTTAGTAAGAAAAGAGGACCCGTAAGATAAAATAAAACTCAAGGTCTAGTTGGTGGATGAGAGGTCTCATCATGAGCCAGCCTATTAGATCCATGGGCATGTAGCGGTATGACACTACCATCTATCTGGTCACCAAACCAGGGTAGTGTCTCTTGGTGGCATAACCAAGAGAAAGGGGGTCTCATCACGAGTCAACCTTCTCATTTCCGTGAAGTGCTTGTGGGTAACGCTGTCACCTCTCAACACCACGCCAGGACAGTGTCCCCCAACTATTCCCTTGAAAAGAAAAAACAATAAGACTAAGAATAAAAGGCATTGAATGGGCTAGGAAACAATGGCATCCATGATAAGGTGCAACTCGCCCTCTACAAAAGCACCCATGGGCAAGACCTACATTTCCCCATTAATACTGCACCCTTTGCTCGAACACTTCCCCTACACAATTTCACACACCTACATGACATATATTGGCTCTCACCTGGGAAACTCCCCAAACTTGAGGAGGATTAGCCCAATAGGACATCCTGAGACCCTCTCCAAACTTGACTTGTTAAACTGCATAACGTCTTTGAGCATTTGTCTGGGTAAAGGGGGGTTTGATGCACATGTTTGGGTAATTTGATTATTGGATGTGAATGACATTGCTATGATCCCTGTGACTTATGAGCCCATGGAGGGCATACTTGTTGTTGCTGCAGGACCATGCCCGGTGGACAGGTACATATGGGGAGACGATTAGCTCGAACCTCCATGGGGCTGAAAGCCCATAGATGGATGCTGTGACCCCAGCCAGGGGCAGAGAGATGTCGGAGACTTGCACCAGGAAAAAGGAAGGACGTTTCACCGAAGACACTTTGGAAGACCTAGACCCAGGGGGGTCTTGCTCTTCCACCTGGACGTTGGCCTTGGGAGGCCCATGACGTCACCATTGTGACCCTAGACGTCACCCAGTGTCAGGATTGGCATTATGGAGGCAGTTGTGTGCTAATTGGCACGTGTGACATCATCTAGGGGCTTGGAAAGCCAAACATTTTGCAGATGAGGCCCAACGTTTCACACAGGAGGCTCAATGTCACCCTCGAAGGGCATGATGTCACCTCTAAAGATGATTTTAGGGTTTAATTATTTGAATTTGTGTGAAAACTGGATTTTTCATGTAATTTGGACATGTCGGCCTTTTGATGACCTAAAATTAATTATAGGTCATAATTATTGTATAAATAGAGAGATATAACTCTGATTTTTTCATCATTCACTCATCACACAAGTGGTGGTCTGAAATTCGGCCCTCTTTAAGGGTTATTGGCTGAAATCTAGTGGTGCACACTTCTTGGAGGAGGCAATTCTTGGTGTATTTTGGCAAATTTCCATGTGGAGGATCCTCAACTAGGGTTTTTGCTTGATTATTCTTGGTGAAGTAAGTGGAAAATCTGCATTTCTTTATTGTGAATGAATGCTTATGGTTAATTTACTTGCTTCATGTCTAAGATTATGAGATTGCTTGCTTGAAACCCTAGGAGAAAGACATGTTACTATTTTTTTCTCTATAGTCTTCCACTTGCTAAAATTTCTTGAAAGGCACCTATATAGAAGTAGATACTAGAGCCCTACCATTGTAACACTCTAGTAACTTTACTTCATTTCCCATTGCATTTTTTATTTAAATTTGTCTAAGGAAAAGAGAAATCGCTAGGGCCCAACCTTTGTTACTTTCTCGCAATTATCTCTAGGAGTTGGATTGTTTGAGGCCTTGGGATACCAACACCTCTCTCATCCTCTCCATCCCCTTTGACTAAACATTATCATTGCTATTTTCCTTTAAGACTTGTTGCTGCCATCATTGACTCCATTACCCTAGAAAGACACTAGTCTACCACTTCCAAGTGTTGATTGATCAAACAATTTTCAGAACCTCTTTTCTTGAACACCTACTAACTTCTACTAACCTTAGATTAGCCTAAATCATTAACCTACTTGCTGCTGTTGCAAAAGATTGCTACAGCCATCTAACAGCAGCAAATTAACCCTAAAAGTGACATTTTATGCTAGCTAGATGTTGCTAAAACTGCTTGTGACTATTTATTATCAAATTGCCTAGTTAAAGCTATTGTTTTAAGTCTTTATTCAAGCATTTTAGAGCATAAATATTGTGGCTGTTGCAAATTTCTTATTGCTGTTATAAACTGTTACACTGCTGCAATTTTATATCAGCTAGTACATTTCTTAAGAGTTCATTGTCTTATGAAGCACTAACATCATTTTGGTACTTGGAAAGTGCCCCTTTTTGCCTTGTTGTCTTGTTTTGGGCAGGTACACAATATTATTTATTTGCTTCATCTTCAATAAGACTTAAAGAACCTTTTAAACTTGAGTGATATGTGAGAGGGGAAAGGTTTCCTTGTGTCATTTTCCTTAGCCTTCTCAAACCCCCAGTTCACTGGGGACGTCTCCCTTGGGGTATTGCAACATACTCCTAAATAGAAAGGGATTTCCTATTAAGGTGACAGTGATAGGTTATTCGCAGTTACGCCAATTTTGTATCCACTTGCCTTGGGCTTTTGGGCAAGTACAAATTGTGCGATAACAGGGCTGGAAGCCCACAGATGGATGTTGTGACCCCATCCAAGGGCAAAGAGATGTCAAAGACTTGCACCAGGAAAAATGAAGGACGTTTTACCGGAAACACTTTGACTGACCTAGACCCAGGGGGATTTTGCTCTTCCACATGGACGTTGGCCTTGGGAGGCCCATGATGTCACCATTGTGACCCTAGACGTCACCCATCGTCAGGGTTGGCATTATGGAGGCAGTTGTGTGCTAATTGGCACATGTGGTATCATCTAGGGGCTTGGAAGGCCTAACGTTTTGCAGATGAGGCCTAACGTTTCACCAGGAGGCTCAATGTCATCCTGGAAGGGCATGACGTGACCTCTAAAAATGATTTTAGGGTTTAATTATTTGAATTGGTGTAAAAACTGGATTTTTCATGTAATTTGGCCATGTCGACCTTTTGATGACCTAAAATTAATTAAAGGTCATAATTATTGTATAAATAGAGAGATAAAACTCTCATTTTTTGATGGTTCACTCATCACACAAGTGGTGGTCTGAAATTCGGCCCTCTTTAAGGGTTATTGGCTGAAACTAAGTGGTGCGCAACTTTTGTGGAGGCAAATCTTGGTGTATTTTGGCAAATTTTCATTGTGGAGGATCTTCAACTAGGGTTTATGCTTGATTATTCTTGGTGAAGTAAGTAGAAAATCTGTATTTCTTTATTGTGAATGAATGCTTATGGTGAATTTACTTGTTTCATGTCAAAGATTATGAAATTGTTTGCTTGAAACCCTAGGAGAAAGACATATGTTATTATCTTTTCTCTATAATCTTCCACTTGCTAAAATTTCTTGAAAAGCACCTATCTAGAAGTAGATACCAGAGCCCTACCATTGTAGCACTCTAGTAACCCTACTGCATTGCCTATTGCATATTTTATTTCAATTTATCTAAGGAAAAGAGAAATCACTAGGGCCTAATTTTTGTTATTTTCTAGCAATTATCTCTAGGACTTGGATTTTTGAGGCCTTGGGTTACCAACACCTCTCTCATCCTCTCCATCTCCTTTGACTAAGTATTATCATTGCTATTTTCCTAAGAGTTGCTGCTGCCATCATTGACTCCATTACCCTAGAAGGCACTAGTCTACCCACTACAAGTGCTTGATTGGTCAAACTACGTTCAAACTATCTTCTTTGGAACATCCACTAACTCCTACTAACCTTAGATTAGCCGAAATCACTAACTAACTTGCTGTTGTTGCAAAAGATTGCCACAACCATCTAAAAACAACAAATTAACCCTAAAAGTGACATGTTATGCTAGCTAGATATTGCTAAAACTGCTTGTGACTATCTAATATCAATTTTCCTAGTTGGAGCTATTATTTCAAGTCTTTTATCAAGCATTTTGAAGCATAATTATTGTGGCTGTTACAAATTTATCATTTCTGTTATAAACTGTTATACTGCTGCAATTTTATATCAACTAGTCTATTTTCTAAGAGTTCATAGTCTTATGAAGCATTAATATCATTTTGGTACTTGGAAAGTGCCCTTTTTTCTCTTTGTTGTCTTGTTCTAGGCAGGTACACAATATTTCTCTTTTGCTTCATCTTCAATAAGACTTAAAGAACTTTTTAACTTGAGTGACCTATCAAGGGGGAGGGACTTTCTTGTATCATTTGCCTTAGCCTTCTTAAACCCTCGGGTCACTGGGGACGTCTCCCTTGGGGTACCGCAACATATTCCTAAATAGAAAGGGGTTTCCTATTAAGGTGACAGTGATAGGTCACTCCCAGTTACGCCAATTTTGTATCCACTTACCTTGGGCTTTGGGCAAGTACAAATTGTGCGATAACAAATACCACGACTAAATTTCATTTGACAAGATTCTATGAAGAATTCGACCTCCATGATGTCGGAAACTGACACTCAGATGTGATCATGAGGCTCCTCTCCGCCTCATTGGTGGGATAAGCTAGGCTGTGGTATGACAACCTCCCAAGCAAAAGTATCAAGATTTGGGAAAGTCTCGAAAATGCTTTTATAGAAAGATGGGGTGATGAAAAAGATATAGTCTTTCTTTTTTCCCAGTTTTTTGAAATACAAAAGTATGAGCAAGAGCCTGTAAGAGAATTCAATGATAGATTTAATACCCTAATGAACGAATTTCCTTCCAAGAGCGCACCCACAGAAGCAACTACCTTGAACCAATATCTAACCTTATTTGAAGGACGATTTCGTTTTTTGCTGAAGGATAAATCCCCTGAAACTCTCAAAGAAGCGCAAGATTTTGCCTGCCAAATAGAGAGCAATTTGGATTCACATGAGTTTCAAGATCATCCTTTAGTAAATACCTTTCAGGAAAACATTACGACTTTGACATTATCCGAGGACACCCTCATGGATAAGCTGAATGTCCTGGAAGAAGGGTGTGCCCCCTACCAACTAGACATAAGTGATTCATGCAAGGCACTAAGGATGTCTAATTTAGTGGTCGTTCGGAAGAAAAACATGGACATTAGACTATGTGTTGACTTTAGGAACCTTAACCGTCATTAAAGGATAACTATCCCCTCCCAAACGCGGAACATCTGCTACAGAGGGTCACTGGTGTAGGGATGATGTCCATGTGAGATGGTTTCTCAGGCTACAACCAAGTCTTAGTCAAAAGGGAGGATCAACTTAGACCGCATTCACCACCCCTTGGGGAACCTTGATGTACCTAAGAATGCCTTTCGGCCTCATGAATGCTGGGTCAACTTTTCAAAGGGCAATGGACTTTGCCTTCAGGGATCTGATAGAGGAGATCATAGAAATATATTAAGACGACTTGACAGTTGTGTCCAAGGAAAGGAGTGCCCACACATCACACTTAAGGATGATATTTGAGCATTGTAGGAAGTATGGCATTTCCCTTAACCCCAAAAAATCCATCTTTGGCGTCGATAAATGGAAGTTGTTGGGACACATGGTCTTTGAAGAAGGCATTTCCATTGACCCCGAAAGAGTTGAGTCTATCAAGAATATACGACCTCCTACCAACACGAAATCTTTGCAATCATTCTTCGGCAAGATCAACTTTATAAGACGATTCATCCCAAACTTTGCCGAGAAGCTTAAGCCCATGAATACTTCATTGAAAAAGGATGTTACCTTCATATGGGATAACGATAGCCTAAAATCATTTGAAGACATTAAGGATGCAATCACTAAGGCACCCGTCCTGGTCAGCCCTGACTTTTCTTGCCATTTCATAATTTTCTCATTCGCCTCTCAAGACACTATAACTAGGGTGTTATTGCAAAAGAATAAGGACGACCATGAACAACCCATTGTATTCATGAGCAAAACTCTTAGGGATTCCGAGTTAAATTACTTGATCATCGAAAAGCAGGCCTATGCTCTTGTCAAGTCCCTTAAACACTTGCTTATGTTCCCTACCCTACTGTCAAAGATGTTCTTTCTCAGCAAGATTGCCCAGGGACCAGGGGAAAGTGGGTGTCCAAAATTCAAGAATATGACTTAGAGATAAAACCTGCCAAAATTATCAAAGGGCAAGATCTAGCCCAAATGTTGACTGAAAACAATAAAGAAGCCATACAGTTAGGGGAAAGCGAACGAGTCAATGTGATAGTAAGTGAATTGGAACATGATGAGTGGTATGCAGACATTATATATTACCTGAAGAACCTTTCATGCCCCGTCTAATTAGTAGACCACAAGAAGAGAGCCTCAAAACTAAATGCCATGAAGCATTGTTTGACCCAAGATGTCCTAGGTTGGAAGAACCCTGATGGAATCATCCTTAGATGCGTAAACAAAGATGAAGCCAACAAATTGATTAAGGAGCTCCATTCAAGATATTGCAGTGGTCATTTCGCTGCCAGTACCACTGCCCATAAGATTCTAAGAGTAGGATATTATTGGCCTACATTGTTCATTGACACCCATCATTATGTTAGGTCCTGCCAACCTTGTCAGTTCTTCACAGGGAAACAATAACTCCCTGCCTTACCTTTGAAACCAGTCATTGTTGAAGCTCCTTTTCAACAACGGGGTTTAGACTTCATTGGTGAATTGAAGGACAACTCCAACAATGGATATCGTTGGTTTTTGACTGCTACAGATTATTTCACTCGGTGGGTAGAAGCCATCCCAACTAAAAAGGCGACTGAGGAAGTCGTCATGAGTTTTCTCGAGGATAGGATCATAACAAGATTTGATGCCCTTGCCAAAATCACTACCAACAATGCTAAGGCCTTTATCTCTCTTACTTGGCAGAGTTCTGTTTCAAGTACGGGATCGTCCTGTCTCATTCTTCCAACTACTATCCCTAGGGGAATGGATTGGAAAAATCAAGTAATAAGAATCTCATGAATATTGTTAAGAAGATTGTGGGAGAAAACAAGAAGGCTTGGGATAGTAAGATTAAATATGCCCTATGGGCAGACCGCATCACGACGAAGACTTCCATAGGAAAGAGCCCATTTGAGTTAGTATATGGATTGGAAGCTAAACTGCCTATCAACATCCAGATTCCTACCTTCCGTTTTGCACACCAATACATGATTGACAGTGAGGCATTACAAGGAAGAATCGACCAATTAGTAGAACTAGATGAATCTAGGAGGACTGCTTTGGATCAAATGACACACAACCAAGAGAAAACTAAAGGAACATTTGATCACAAAGCTAAAGATAGAGTCTTTAGAGAAGGAGACCAAGTGCTACTATGGGACAAAAGAAGGGAGAAACCAAGAATGCATAAGAAGTTCGATAGCTTGTGGACTGGACCCTACCAGATTATAAGTGAGGCAGGTCTCAACTCATTTAACCTAGCTACACTTGAAGGGGAGAAGCTGAAGAAGGCTAGGGAGTGCAGTTGATCAGAAAAGCGCATCCGGATCGGAAAAGCACATCCGGATGCTGCTTCAGTTTGGGATCAGGCATGATCTCATGGTTAAGCAGGAAGCAGACATCAGTGGCACTCAGTACAGCAGAGGCAGAGTATATTGCAACCAGTGTTGCAAGCCGTGAAGCAGTGTGGCTTCGGAAGTTGCTTGCAGGGTTATTTGATCTAAAGTTGGAGCCAACTTTGATACATTGTGATAACGAAAGTTGTGTGAAGCCTTTAGAGAATCCTGTCTTTCATGACAAGATGAAGCATATAGCGATCAAATATCATTACATCCGAGACATGGTGCAGAGAGGAGATGTGGAGCTTCGATACATATCCACGGATGAGCAGATAGCGGACATTCTCACCAAGCCTCTGTCTAGAGTGAAGTATGAGTACTTCAGAGACAAGCTTGGCGTGATATAGAATGTCCATCCTCATTGAGAGGGAGGTGTGGTGTTTCGCCTCCAACAGGCTAATCCCTTTGGCCAAGGGTTTCCTAGATCAGTCATGTGAGGTGATTGAGGGAGTAATGCACAACCGGATACTAGTCTTGCCTATGCCATGTGAGGCGGCTAGGTATGAATAAGACTACTGGGAGAGGAGAAACATCACAACGTAGTCGTGAGACTATGGCAATAGTTGTGTGCTACTGGACAACATGCTAGTAGTTGTGTGCTACTAGTTGATTGCTACGTAGTCGTAAGACTATGGTAGTAGCTGTGTGCTACTGGACAACATGCTAGTAGCTGTGTGCCACTGGACAACATGCTAGTAGCTGTGTGCTACTAGTTGATTGCTACTTAGTCGTGAGACTATGGCGGTGATTGTGTATCACTGGACAGTAGTTGTGTACTACTATAGCGGTGGTTGTGTACAACTGGCGGTGATTGTGTATCACTGGACAGTAGTTGTGTACTACAATAGTGGTGGTTGTGTACCACTGGCGGTGATTGTGTATCACTGGACAATAGTTGTGTACTACTATAGTTGTGGTTGTGTACCACTATGATAGTAGTTGTGTATTACTATGACTTGGCAACAATTGTGTACAATTGGATGGCATTGTAGTAGTTGTGTGCTGCTAGTTGATTGCTATGTAGTCGTGGAGACTACTAGACTGCTTGGAAGTAGCTGTGTGCTACTGGTTGATTGCGGCATAGTCATAGAGACTGTGGCGGACGATTTGAGCTACCGATGGCATGGTAGTAGCTGTGTACTACTAGTTGATTGCAGATTAGTCAGTGGACTACTAGATGAAGACATCGTGGCAAGATACCTCCCTAGCTAAGAGGGAGTGTTGATGTTTTGGTAGCTGTAGGAGGCATTTCCCCCTGGACAACTTTTCTTAGAGAAGAAGAAGATTCCAAGAAGTCAAAGGAAGACCATTGAATAGTTGAAGAACACCCCGTAAAAGAATAAAGTGAAATAGAATACCACAAAAGAGAAGTCGACCCACAGGAAATAATAATAAAGTGGAAATATAATTTCCAGGAAGAGAAGTCGACCCACATAAATAATAAACTAAATTTGAAGACCCAGAATAAGAAGTCGGCCCCAGACAGGCGTCCGGATTAGTATAAATACAAGTCTGGGTCAGTTCATTTGTACAACCACACAGTTCTCCTTTTGCAGTGCGCACTAGGCAGTTGTAGCGGTTTCGCTATTTCTGATTTCTGGTTCTCTTGGAGAGTGCGCCCCACTTGGGAAAGGATATTCTTGGTGGCCCTTGGTGGTTTCTGTTGTGTGCTACCTCTGGAGGAGTTGCGCCAAGGTTATGTCGTGCTGCCCAATTGCTTCGTGCCAGTTGCAGTTGCAGTCACAATTTTGCTAGTTCTGTGGTGAGCTATTTTGCACTAGTGATGCGCCTATCTTGCGCCAGTTCTGTGGTGACTCGATTGTCTACTCTCGCTAGGGTTTGACAAGAAGAAGAGATAAGTATTTGGTTCTTCATTGTTGATTTTCTCTCGTGATTAGAGCCTGTTCATGGTTGTATTGGAATATTCTCTCTAAGAAAAGTTGGCTGGGTTTTTCCCTGAGTTTGGGGTTTTCCCAGGATAAATATTTGTGTCTTCTTGTGCTTGTTTATCCACTGCTTATATATTTCAGTATATGATTATTGAATGTTAAAAGAAGATAAAAATGCTATGGTAAATCTAATGTTAACGAAACTAATGAAACTCTAACATCTATATGGTTGTAATCTCAAAAATACCAAGTCCCCCACCTCAAAAGTGCGCTCGACACTATGCCTATCTGCATAAATCTTCTACTGATTTTGTGCCACTTGTAAATTGTCCTTGAGAGCCTTGAGGATGTCTTGACTCTCCTGGATCCAATCCTTGGCTTTGGGAGCCATGCTATCCCCAAACGCCAAATCAACAAATGAAGGAGCATCATAGCCATATAATGCTCGGAATGGGGTCATACCAATGGTCATATTATAATAGTGTTCCCCCAAATGCAACCACTTAACCGATGCCTTCTATTGCTCGGACACATAGTTACGTAAATATCCCTCAAGCCACTTGTTCACAATCTCTGTCTGATCATCTGTCTGGGAGTGGTAACTAGTGCTAGGAGTCAACTTTGTGCCAGCCAACCTGAATAGCTCCTGCCAAAATGCACTAAGGAACTTGCTGTCTCCGTCACTGACAATGTGTTATTGCACAAGTTGTAGGTTGGGCAAAGCCTGACTCAACCACCAAAATGGTGACTACTAAGAGAGCACCTACCCACTGTTGCCTTAGGCAGGTGTTCCAGTCACTTTAGAGGTGAAGTGGTCACCTCAAGGGGGGAATCCCGGTGACCCTAGGGGGGAATGAGATGGAAAGTGTGATGTATGAATGAATGCCCCTATAGGTCAAGTTTCTATGTGTGGAGAAGGGCTTGAGTAAGGTCTTGATGGTAGCCAAGGGTTTCCAAGAAGTAGTAGACCTTGCAAATGTTGATTGTACCTGCCCGAGACACAAGGAAAACAACGATACAAGCCCAAGTATATGATGGACAAGCAAGTTAAATTTTCTGTCCCTAATTGCAGCAATTATTAACAATATATATCAACAATAAAAATGATAATGGATGTTGCAAAACAAGTTGCTAAAAGTCTAGTTGAAAGAGCAAGAGATAAACTAGAAACAACTAGATCAACTCAAGTAAGATAGCATTCGACTTTAGCAATGAAAGAAGGCTGTAATAAAAGGTGTTTGCAGAAATATTTTGCAGCCTTATGGCTGTAGCAAACTTGTTGTTACAACAGTAAATTCAACCACCAAAACTCACAAAGAAACCACCCAAAAGTTGCGCTAGACCAAGTAGATAAAAGTGGCAAACCCTTAGCTAATTCTGACCGTTGAAAAACAAGTTATAAGTGAAAGAGTGTTAGGGTTTCTGCAGCCCTAATGGCTGAAGATGAAAGTTTATTACAATAGCAAGCAATACCCCTTTATAGGGGACACCCTAGTGGCTAACAGATGCTCTAGGCACAAGGAACAAAACCCAAATTGCAGAAAGTTGAAATGACAAAAAATCACGTTTCCCAATGCACTATTTTATTTCTCCAATGCAAAATATTGAGATTAGTGCCTTTAAAATTGGGTAAATGGAGTCTTAGAATACAGAATTAGATCAACAAAGACCCTAGGGGTGTAAGCCCTTTTACTTCCTAGGGTATGCCAATCAAACTTAGGGTAAATCTAAGAGGGTATACACACTCGTATTCCTTCTAGAAACCCTTGCAAAATAACTTGTAAACTTTAGCAAATTAGATGAAGCTTAATGGAGGGTGTATCCAACATACTCCTCCTAGGGTTTCAACAACCATAACCAAGAAAGAGCAAGAAATAACCAACAATGCAGATTTTTCCTTACCAATTCCAAGAGAGAGAGATCAAACCCTAGTTTCACCAAGCAAATTCACCATAAGCATCAAGAGAACAATCGTCCAAGAGGTGCGCACCACTCCTCATTCATTTACCAAAAGATAGCACCATAAAACATTTGCACAAGAGAGAAACACCATAATGCCCAAGAATAGTGAAAATTTCAGCCAAGTACCTCTCACAATGGGAGAGTTATGTTATGAAAAAAGATTCACATGATCTCTATTTATACAAAATGTCTTACACATAGTTTGTCCACTTAATTTTAGGGTAAAACGCAAGATAGGGGTCAACAGCCCTAATCTTGCCCCTTTACACAAATAATATTAAATAATTCATTTAAAATTCACTTTTGCACATTAGAAACCCTAAAAGTAAGATGACGTCACCCCTTTAGGGGACGTTTTGGCATATGTGATAAGTCGTTGACCCCCATTTTGGCATATGTGATAAGATGGCCGTTGTAACATGTGTTTTCTGCAGAAAATTGCAGCCTTATGGCTGTAGCATTCAGTGGCAAACAACAACAAAATCAATCATGAAAAGTTGCCAAGGACTAGCTCAAAAGATGCGTCCTAGTTAGTAGAGTAAATGAGCAAAGTTGGAGAGCTAGTCTAGGGTTAGATTAGGAGTTATGAGAGTGTTAGTAGCCAGGGTTATGCAGCCCTAATGGCTGTAGGTTAAAGTTTGTAACAACAATTAGAGTGTTGGGAGAGAGGGGACGCCCTAGTGGGGGAAGACTCCTCTCAATGAGACAAATCAACTTCAAGCAAGAGAACTTTCAAAAGGTCAAAGATTACGTTTCCCAAGGCAATGATTTTATATCTCCAATGCAAAAAAGAGTATGACTAGTGCCTTTAATATTGGGTTAATGGAGTCAAAGGAGCTTAGAGAAGCTACTCCTTGGGGGTGTAAGCCCTTTTACTTCCCAAGGCAAGTTTCTCTAAGCTAGGGCTTAAGCTAAGTGGGTGTATGCCCTTATACTTTTCTTAGCAAACCCTTGTCTAAGCAATAAGATGAAGCATAATGTGATGAAGACTAAGGTGGGGGTGTATGCCCTTATACTTCCAACCTAGTTCCTAGCACAATAACCTTGACTTGAAACAAATGATAGAAAGAAAGTAAAAACCATACCAATTCAAGGAAAAATGCAAAAATAATCCACCACAATAGCAATAGAATAGCCTTCCAAGGCTAGGGCATCACTTTTTCCATCAACCATTCATAAGTATAGCCATACACAAGTGCACAAGAGCTAAAAGAGCCAAGGGGGCCGAAAATTTCAGACCAAGCCTCTCACAAGAGGGAGAGTTATGTTTAAAATGAGATCTTATGATCTCTATTTATACAAATTTTAGCTAACATAGCTTCCACAAAATAAGGAGTAAAACACAAGATTAGGGGTCAACAACCCTAATCTTTCCCCCTTAACACAATAATATTAAACAATTCACTTTAAAGATTCATCTTTTGCACAAATTAAACCCTAATTTAGGAGGACGTCACCGCTTTATGGGACGTTTTGCCACTTTGTGGAAGTCGTTGGTGTTGGAGAAGCGTGGATGGGCCTCCAAAGGCCATGTGTCAAGCATCTAAGTGATCTCATCATAGTGAAGACTCTCTTCTTCTCAAAACGTCGAAGTGTAAAATGAGTGGCACCTCACCACCATGCCCTAACCCCCAAGGTCACGACGTCAAGCTCAAAAGTAGGACGTTTTGCCCCTCCTGGGCAAATCGTTTGGTAAGCAATGGGTGGGCTTGGTCGTCCAAGTCATCATCAAGGCCGTCCAAGTCATCTCTCTCTCATCTGGCATGCGAGCCCCTGGCATCCAACCTGTGGGCTTGTAGCCCCTTGGAAGCCCAAGCTAGGCTTGTTCTCCCAAAACTGTCCACTAACTAGGTCCTGCAAAGACAAATGAACACGTCCTCCAAGGATCTCAAGTCATAACATCATGATAAGTGGATCCAATCAATAAATAATCCATCTAAGCATGTGCATCAAAGATTATTATGTCAAACAATTAACAGCTCAAAGACACTATGCGACTTGTCAAGCTTAAGTATGGGAGGGTTGACGAGGTGTGCTATTGGGTAGATCTTGCCCTAGGTCAAGGAGAACTTCCAAGATGTCCCTCTCTAAGCCATGTAAAGTGGATGAGGTGGTAGGGGTCAAGACTCAATGGGCATAGGGATCATGACATACAAGGGGTTGTAGTGTCTCATCCATGGGTGCCTTTGTAGAGGGTGTGTGGTACCTTTGTCCGCAATGCACTTTTTCCAAGCCCATCATTTTCCTTTTATCTTTCTTTCTTCATATTTTTTTTCATAATAGCATAAGGAGAGATTGAAGGTCACTGCCCTGGTGTGGTGACCAGGTGGTGGCAATGTCACCCACAAATAGCTAATGGAAATGTGAAGGCTGGCTCGTGATGAGACGCCCTTTCTCTCAACCATGCGACTGAGAGTCACTTCCCTGGTTTGTTGACCAGATGATGACAATGTCATACCACTAGATATCCATGGACGTGATAGGTCGGCCTGTTATGAGATCCCCTATCCTTCAACCTACCTCTCAAGCATTTCTTTATTATATTGTGGGTCCCATTTTATTCAAAGATAAGCGTTTCATTGCTTTCTTGGGTGATCCTTGGGCAAAGCATCTGGAAGGTTTATATAAGACTTTTATCTTTTACCCAACACCAACCCCTTTGGGCCTTTAGCCCCTTCTTCCCATAGAATGAGGGGCAACCCCTTCTTGGGTCAATACACCCTAAAATCCCAAGAGATAAGGAAACAGTGGGGAATAATGATTGAAAGTGGTAAGTATGGTCGGGAACGGTACGATGGCTCATCAAGGGAGATCCTAGTAGCAAACCCATCCCCAAGGAAAACCACTTACTAGGGCACAATGTCAACCGCCAAGGTGAAGCAGTGCAAAAGGCATAATGTCCAAGCACATATCATGAAATCTAGAGCAATCTAAGATACAACATAATCAAATGGCTTAGATATTGAAATGATGCTCACCATAATATTGACTTGTACCTCATGGAGCAAGGCCCACTGCCTTCCAGAAGCCAACTGGTGTGGTGGATGCCATCTGTAAACTTGTGATCATTTGTGGTGGTGAGTGGGTTTTCCATCTCTGTGCAAAGGGTACTTCTGGTCATGTAGTCTCTCGACACTCTATTTCTGGAAACTGAGGGCCTCGAGACATCATCTCCTTAGTTATCCACAAAATGGGGATAACAGGCCTACTTGAGAGTCGTTGGGTAATAATTAGGCCCACTAGGTAGGTTGAGGAAATAATATAATAATGAGTAGTTGGCATAGACCCCAAGGTATTCTCATGAGAAAGTATATATACACGAGTATCAATATACTTTCTCATGAGTATGTATACACATGAGTATCAATATACTTTCTCATGAGAGAGTATATTGATACTCATGTGTATATATACTTTCTAAGAAAGTATATTGATACTCATGTATATACATACTTTCTCATGACAATTCCTTGATACACATGAGTATCAATATACTTCTCATGAGAAAGGATACTGATACTAATGAGAATACCTTGGGTCTGTGCCAACTACCCCTCATTATTATATTATTTCCTCAAACTGCAGAAAGTATATTGATACTCATGTGTATCAAGGTATTCTTACTCATGTGTATATATACTTTCTCATGAGAATACCTTGATACACATGAGTATCAATATCCTTTTTCATTTCTCATGAAAAAAGATATCGATACTAATGAGAATACCTTGGGTCTATGCCAACTACCCCTCATTATTATATTATTTTTTCAAACTACCTAGTGGGCCTATTTATTGAGAAAGTGTATTGATTCTCATCTGCATATATACTTTCTTATGAGAATACCTTGGGGTCTATGCCAACTACCTCTCATTATTATATTATTTCTTCAAACTACCTAGTGGGCCTATTTATTACTCAGTAACCCCCAAGTGGGCCTATTCCATGATTATGGCCACATTAAATTAATTATTCCCCCCTTGGGTACCCCCTAGGTACCCCATATTATCCACACCAGGTACATTACATTATTATGTATCTTACTGGATTCCTTCTTCTCAATTTAGTTATCTTGAGAAGTTATTAAGAAGCTTCTAAATTTAGTGGAGATCATTCACTGCCTATGGTCCCTTGTGTAAATGCACTTTACCCCACCAAAGGTTAAATATTTTAACAAAAGTATAATATGCTTTAGGCTAAAACTATTCAGTTTTTATTTTCAAAGACCTTTCTATAGAATTGTGATGGTTTTGGGCTTTTACTTTCTTGATTCCTATGACATCACAATAATTTCAAACTGTGGTGTTAGCTGCCCATCTTGTGTTTAGGCATTTGTATTTATAATGATAGTTTCCATCAGGGCTACAATACAATCGTTGCAATTACCAGTGGTCATAATAATCACTTGTTTAAATCTCTTTGTTCAAATACATCGAAGCCTTGGTTATAGTACCAATAAGCATATAAATGACCTCAGGTTTCGTCTATCAATGGCTAAGAAATACAAAGCAAGGTGACTTTTTCATCACTGGCATAACCATTCTGATACTCATTCACGCATCAATTGTTGTCAACCAGCTAATGTATTAGAAAACAAAACTATGCCTAGTTGGGATGTGTTATTGTTTTCATTATCCAGTTACATTCATGGATCATTTCAGCGTATCTTTGTAGTCCTCCTCTATTTCATGATGAAGACCATATAATCAAGACCCACCGATTCTCTGTTTCAATTTCAGGTCGTTTCTTTTCTTCTAATCCTTTGTTTTGTTCTGAAATATTTTTTCTTTGTTAACATTCTAGCATAATTTATGCATTTTGTTTCTGGCATGCAGTTACAGCTGTAGATTTGAAAGAAACGGTGCCAGTTGATACTGATCTCCAGATTCGAGCTTATTATGCTGGACATGTATGTTTTCATAAATTTCCTGCTAGTTCAATTAATTATTAACTAGCTTTCTTTTTTAATGGAAGTTCTAAGATATAAATAAGCTCCATGGAGTAGCTTGGTTGGCCATGTATAATTGACATCCAAATAATTTTCAAGCTAGACATTGGAATTGTATCATACTTAAACAGTTATAAAATAGTATTAGTTATATGAGTTAATCTTCGCGAGAGACTATAACTGTTTGTTAAGAAGCATGGTATGTTACAAATACATTGCAGATGGTCATCATTTGTTAATCACTTTCCATATATTTACTCATCTATTCACATTTGTTATAAATGGAGACTCTGTCTCGAATTAACTATTTCCGAAGAGGACCATATTGAATCAAGCTATGAACTAGTTTGGCTCATGGTAAGTGGTATCGGAGCCAATAATCTTGTTATGGTTAGGAGAAAAA
>ML836148.1:2994-24184 GCA_009831015.1 Picea engelmannii
ATTGAGGGAATTCTCATGGAAAAGGTTAAGCAAGATTCATTGGAGAATTGGTGAAAGAATTGTGTGAAGGACTTAGCTTGAACAACAACTTGGAGACTCTAGCAAGTCTATCAAGAGGATTTGATCTTCTTCATGCAAGGATTGAGCAAGTGTGTGTGTTGGAGCCAAGAGTCATCGAAAGGAAGATTGCGACATCAAGGCTATCAAGTTGTAATCTTTACTTTCAATTAATATGATACAGTGGCATGTCCCTTTCCCATAAAGCTATTCTCACTTTATTGTGTAATTCCTTGATCATACACATAAGTTGATAGTTGAATATATTTTGCTATCTTAACTTTGGTTGGTTTGTTTTGTCTTGGTCTTGGCCTCATGAGAGCACCGGAGCGAAGTGGGAGCAACAGAGACCCTAGGAAGCGATACTAAGGTATGTTACTTGTTCCTTCCTACTAGCTAATTCAATGGTCAAAACTTAGGGAAAGAGTCATGTCCTGTCTTGTTTTGTTCTAGATCCAGGTGGATCTAGGGAGATCTGTTAGTGTCTGCGCCTACCGATTAGTCTGATAAAAACCCCCGCTCTCAATAATCCAACAATTGGTATCAGAGTCAGTTCCTTCAAGAATCAGTTTAACCAGTAAAAGATAGATCATGGAGAGAAACAACATGTATAAACATGGAATACCATAGTTTGATGGACATAAGTATGCATTCTGGATCAAAAGGATGAAAACATATATACAGGCATAGGGATTTGAAATTTGGTAATCTATAGTAGATGGATACAAAGAACCAATAGTTCCACCGACAAGTGAAAGAGCACTAAAACTCGGTCAAAATAATTCCAAAGACACAAATTCACTTCTGAATGGTATTGGTGAATCGGTATACACCAAAGTTATGCATTGTAAATCCACTAAAGATATTTGGGACAAACTTCAAAATATTTATGAAGGAGATTCAAAAGTCAAAGAAACAAAGCTTCAAACTTACAGAGGTCAGTTCAAACAACTAAAGATGAAGGAAGATGAGAATATTTCATCTTACTTCTTACGATTCAATGAAACGGTAAATGCAATCATAGGATTGGGAGAAGAAATTAAAGAATCTGTAATTTTTCAAAAGATACTAAGATCTCTTCCTATGAGATTTGATCCTAAGATATCAACACTAGAAGAAAGAGAAGATCGAGACTCAATAAGCATGGATGAACTACATGGAATCTTCACAACATATGAAATGAGAACTGAATAGGAAAATCCAGATATAAAAGAAGCAACTTTCAAAGCATTCAAAAGGTCAAAGAAAAAGAGAAAGAAAAAAGAAAAAGAACATCGCAACAACAATGACATCTTAGAAGATCATAAAGAAATGGTCAATTTTCTCAAGAGATTGAACAAGTAAACCAACGACAGATATAAAGGTAAGATTCCATTGATTTGTTTTAATTGTGACAGTATATTTTTTAAAAAATGTTCTCATAATAAAAATAAGGGGAATGATGAAGATTACTCAAATAGAAAAAAAAAATATAAAGGCGAAGGAACCACAAAGAAAGTTTTCAAGAAAACATTATGCACCAAAGAAGACATATCCTCATCAGATGAAGATGAAGTTAGTGACAGTGAGACAAAAATATTTCTATTCATGGCAGTAGAAGATTCATACACAAAATGGTTATCCAAGAAGGCTTAGTGAAACATATAGAAGAAACTACAATAGGTTTGAATCATTGAGAACTGAAGTGGAATGCTACAAGTGCAATAACTTTGGACACATGGACAAAAATAGTAGAATGACAGCCCCTCCTAGAGAAACACAACATAAAAACAGCAGTCACAGACAGGAGCCTCAAAAGAGAACATGGATAATAAATTAGAATTAGTATAGTAATGAAGAATGCACACTTGCGCTACAAGATAAGAAGAAGAAGCATGGTTGGTATGTTGACAATGGTTCTTCAAAACATGAAGAACAGGTGAACAAAGACCAGGTCCCAGAGATCGCAAGATTGGAAATAAAATGAGATGAAGAAAATTCTACAGAGAAAAGAAAAGATGTCAGATACATAAAGATTTTGAAAATAACTAAAAGAAAAGGACAGGTAAATAAGGAACAGGTTTAAGAGATTATACTTTCAGGAACTGTAGTGAAAGATGAATCTATAGACAGAAAGAAAGAATTCAGAGCTCATAGAGATGATGAATCTACTAATGAAGATGATTATGAATACACTTCAGAGAAGGAATTTTTCTGAGCCATCCGGCTTAGAGACTCCCAGATAATATGAATAATAGATAGGGGGAGTCTATGCAGTAGCTAAGATAGACTAGAGAACCATCCTTCGAGTAGCTTGCAGAATTTGAGTAGATAGATTCAGTGCATTCAGTTAGCAGAAGTACAATATGATCAGTTGTAGCAGTACTTCATGATATTACAATGACATATGAGTCAAAATTATGGACAGTTGTGTAGCAGATTCTTGCACAATATGGACAGATATGGATGTGAAATCATCTTTTCTGAATGAGGAAATTGAATAAGAGGTATACATTGAACAACTAGTCCCTAGAGCATGGTACTCTAGACTGGATAAATATCTACAACAGGCAGGGTTCAAAAAAGGAAGTGTAGACAACAACCTCTACATCAAGGTAACTCAATATGGTATTTTATTAATTGAAGTTTATATTGATGATATTATTTTTGGAAGTATTGATGACAGGTTAAGCTAGAAATTTGCAAAGGATATACATAATGAATTTGAAATGTCATTACTTGGAGAACTATCCTTCTTTCTGGGTCTTCAGATATGTCAAAGCAACCAAGGAATTTTTATTTCTCAAATTAAGTATATCAGTGAAATGCTAAAGAGGTTCGGAATGGAAGATTGCAAACCAGTTACCACTTCTATGCAAACCAGTTGCAAGTTGAGCAAAGATGATGATTCAAAGTCTACAAACCAGAGGCAATATAGGTTAATGATTGGTATCTTACTATATGTGACAACATCCAGACTAGATGTAATGCAGTAATTTGGATAGGTGGCATGATTTCAAGCAACACCAAAGGAATCACATGTATTAACAGTGAAGAGGATTTTCAGATATCTCAAAAGCACCTATGTCTTTTGATTATGGTATCCAAAAGGAAAGGATGTATCACTTATTTCCTACACAGATGCAGATTGGGTAGGTTTTATTGATGACCAATGAAGCACCAGTGGACCAACATTCTACTTGGGTGAGTGTTTAGTATCTTGGCTAAGTAAGAAACAATCATCAATATCTTTATCTACAACCAAAGAAGAGTATATTGCAGCAGCAAGATGTTGTACCTAAGTTATATGGATGAAACATACTTTGACAGTTATATAGGTTGAGTGTGATGATCCCATTCCAATTTGTTTTGATAATACAGGTGCCATCAGTATCTCAAAGAACTCAGTGATGCATTCCAAGATGAAGAACATTCTAATAAAGTATCACTTTCTACTGGAACAGGTTGCAGAGAAGAACATCAGAGTTGAATATGTGGGCACAAAAGAACAAGTGGCAGACATCTTTACAAAACCGCTTCCAAGGGAATCCTTTGAGTATTTTCGCGAGAGACTCAGAGTAATTTATAATACAAAATGAATGATTTTGAATGATTATCTTATATGTCTTAGATTTACACGAGGAAGAACCATAAAGAGGACAGTTCAGGTTGGGGGATTAGTTTCAGGAAGAGTTCAGTCAGGGGGAGTGTCCCCAAGGACATTTCAGTTAGGGGGAGCAACCCCGGATGGAAAGATACCTTTGTCGTTGATGACAAATGGGGAGAGATTTATCATATGAAAAGGTAAATTCTTGGAGAAAGAGCACAGAGGAATGGTTCCAGGGGGAGTGATGGTCATAGGGGGAGCATGAGTGATATGAATTCTTTATTTCATAAAAGTGTTTCCATCAATGCCAAAGGGGGATATTGTTGATTATTTGGGTTGGTTTTCATTGATGTCAACCCTTGAAGAAAGTCTGGTAACGAATTTCGGTAGCACAAAGGTATGGGTAATGGACCCAAGTTTGTTTGATGTATAATGGTATTAATTTTAATATATTTGAAGCTAATACTATTCTAGATGGATAGTACATGTCATGTGATTTTCGGTGGTAGGTGGAAAATCACACAACTCCTCACGGTTAGAGATTTATGGCCATGTGAAGTTGGAGAACCCCGATGAGTCATCTAGAAGCCCCAAAAGGTCAAAGTAGTCAAAGTGGTTGCAAAGAAGAAATTATTTAAATAATAAAGTGAAGTGATGAGTGTACTATAAGTCAAAGTGGATACACAAGAAATTATTTAAATAATAAATATAATGGAGAAATTACTATGTGGACAAGTGGTTAGAAGTGGGTTAGCCCTAAAATAAGGAAAGTGGTTTAAGAGATTTTAGAAGGTAAATAATAAAGTGAAGTGAAGAGTGTACTATAAGTCAAAGTGGATACAAAAAAAATTATTTAAATAATAAAGTTAATGGATAAATTACTAAGTGGACAAGTGGTTAGAAGTGTGTTAACCCTAAAATGAGGAAAGTCGGTTAGGATGGTTAAGAGGTAACCCCTTGAGGAAGCTACATGAAAGTATAAATAAGAGGCAAGGCTCTCTAATTTTAATCAAACTTGAGAATATTGAATATCTACAAGTGACTAAGGTAACCAAAGGATATCTAAGCCAAATTTTAGAGGGAAGGTGAAGTAAAGAAGGCCAAAATTCAAGAGAGGATAAATTCTTTTGATGATGCTTTCTAAGGTATGTTATTTACAGGTCATCTCACCATTTTCGCAATAATGTTTTTTATAGAATGATTCAGAACATGAAATTGGGAGGCCATTGACAAAACATATCCAAGTAGCCGTGATAAAAAATTCATCTTGTGGGTCGTTGTATTTTTGGAGTTACACTCCATGGAAAATATGGTTTGTGGCTAGTCCTGAAACTAGTCTAAAACATGTGTTTCAGGTAAACACATCATAACTTCTTCATAACATATCCAAATTTAGTAAGACCGCATGTATTGGTTAGAGTACAGTCTTTAGTATTCTGTGTACCATTTTCAGACCCATACACCAAATATTCTGTGCAGGGAACGCTCTACAACTTCTCTCTCTAGAATAAGACAAAATTCAACAAGGTATGTCATTTTTTCTATAACTCCTTTTCTGAGAGGTTCCAAGTAGTGAAACCTGGAGGAATTGCATAAAAGACACTAAAGAACATTGTGTACTATTTTCATATCTTTATTCATTATAGGTACATAGTTATGATTATTTCAAGTTAGGGTTGTTGACTAATCCAAAATTAGTCATGTGAGACTAAAGTAAAGTTTGATGAAAATGATAGTCTCTTGTTGTTAAAGTTAAGGAAGGTTTGCAGGTATGTGATCATATACACCAAGTCTATTACAGAGTTACAAATCAGATTTGGATGATGAAATTGTTGAGGTATTTTGGTTGAGGTATGTTATAGATAGAGGTTGTATAACTGTGAGGTTGTGGCACATGGTTTGATGTAATGGTTTATGGTATTTAGTTATGGATAGTGTGATGTATTGCTAGAGAAATTTTGATGGTTATATTGGCGTATGGTTGAGGTACATGTCGGGTACATGGTTGAGACAAGTAGTTGATGAGTTGGCACATACATGAGGTGTATAGTTGATGATGTTGGTACATATTGATGAGTCATAGTTTATGTGTATTTGATGCATGATTGGTACATATTTGGTGCATGGTTGATGTGCTCGTTGATGGTACAGGTTGAGGTATAGGTTGGTGCATGGTTGATGCACTTGTTTATGGAACATGATGATTACAGGTTGTTTGGTACAGGTTGGTGCATGGTTGATGCACTTGTTTATGGTACAGGTTGGTGCATGGTTGATGCACTTGTTTATGGTACAGGTTGATTGGTACAGGTTTACACCAGTATATCTCACAGTGATAGTGTGACAATGGTTCCATCATTCTAATTTTATTTTAGGGTGATTGGACGGGGCAAGGACATGTGGTTGTAGCCACCTTCCGGTTGTAGTCGAAGAACATAGGGGGTTGTATCCTCCTTCTATCTGTAGCCAGAGAATTGAAGAGTTGGAACTTCCTTCAGGTTGTAGCATGAGAAACTAGGGGGTTGGATCCTCCTTCCAGTTGCAGCTGGAAAACAAAGGAATTTGGTGCTTCCAATGAATGTAATTCTTAAAGACATATAAGAAAAAGAATTGTGTGGTTTTCTCCCACTTTTGGTTTCCATGTAAAAACACTAATGTACTATGTATGTGTATGGTTGCTCATTTGTTCATTGTTTATTTACTATGCAACTATTGGATGATAATGCTACATTTATATAACACTTGAATTTTGTGGTTAAAAGGATTATTGCTCTATTATTGATTCACCCCCTCTCTCAGTAATCCAACAATGGTTTTTGACAAAGATTGTAATGGCTATAAGTTGATAGAGTAGTATAAATAAAGACCTAGGAGGTCTAGGTTGGGGGTTCAGAAACTATTGATGGTAGTGAGTTTTGTTATGGTTCTTGTGGTAGAGTCGAATAAGATATTTTTTTAGGTTTATATCAAATGTTGAGGATCCTAGTGTGATGTAGTCAGCCTCTCATGGGGTACTTACACTCATTTTTATTGTAATCTTGAAGACGCAATGTGCTCAGTGCAGATTTTGCAGTAGAAAAAATAAAAGAGTATAGAAGCTAGATCTTTGTGGATGTATCCCTAGGAGGGGGTGAACCACGGTAAACTACTTTGTTTTATGTGATTATTGATGAATGCTTTTACTATTCTGTTAATCATTATCTCAAGAACTAATGGTTAAAACTAGTTATAACAACATGCATGCATAGGTTTAAAGATGAATGAATAATAGAAGTAGATGAATGAGTAATGATGAGGATGTATGAGGAAAAGAATATAAAAATAATCCTCACTCATTCCTAGACTGAAAACACCTGAGTATTGCAGTCCCCCATAAATCTATCTTGAGTGAGACTGCATTGTGCACTCTGTGTGCAACGTTGTCTTCTGGTTTACCAGGAGGGATGATAGTTTTGGGGGTTTTGTTGGAAACCTATTTGAGATCAAAATACGGATCAACCCAAGTATCCAACACCACCTCTATAAAAATGAAGGGGGATTTATCCTCATGATGTTATCTTAAATACCTTAAAATAATATTTTAGATCAATATGAGGTACTTCAAAACCAGGTTCCACTTGGAGTCTCTAATACCCATCTTTGATCATAAGGTATGAAATATATTGGTGTACTCTGACACTATTTGGTCTCTCTTATGATGTAGAAATATCCATCTCGTTTATTGGTCATCATAGTTTCCAATAGGTTATAATTCCTCCTTGATGGAATCAACAAAGGCCACCCAAGTGGGTCTTTTCCTAAATGTTACAAACTCATATTCATTATGTCTCTCCTAGTAACTTTCCCACCAATACTTGACATGGGGAAGTATTTTAAGGAGTGTGAAGGCCAGGGATGATTTTAAGGATGGAAATTTATATTAAAATGTAAAAACATGGGCTAATCTTATTAGTCCTTAATATGTAAAATGTAAAATGTTTCACGATAGTTTGTAAAAGTATTCAATTTTATAAGGATTTTATATAATTTCTATAAAATTTTGGCGATTTTTAAGGTAAAATAATTTGTCTATGTAATTTGGGCGAAACATTTTTAGAAAAAATGGAATTTGGCGAATCTTTTTTTGGGAAAAACCATGGAAAATTAATCCATTTGTGAAATTTGAGTAATAAACCTATAATAGATTTAACCATTTATCCAAAGAATTTGTATCTATCTGACCTTCAAATAAAGGAGTATCAATGTTAACTTCTACCTTGAAGGGTGTTTCAACTTTGAAATGGCTTCTTGTTGAAGGTTCCTTGCACGTCGTTGGTAGTCATTGAAGGATTTGGGCGAAGTTGTCCATCATCTCATTCATTTTTTGCGCAAGGGCTTCCTCGGGAAAAATCTAGATGATATATCTCTCTTTGTCATTTATCCTTTCCCTTGCCAGAGGAGGATGCTTGAGCTAGTGAGAGCGGTCATCTCCTAGTGCAACTAACTTGAGACCCAACTCTCTATACCCATGCCTCGTTGGGTACAACAAGGAGCATATTTCTTTGATACCATTAATTTGGATTCTATATAGAACAAGATGAAACACATATAGGAATACAACAGAGAGAACAATAATACAGTGAAAACCCAACTTCTATTAATGAATAAAATAGTGGAATATTGTAGAAGACAAACTAGATATAATGGTGGTATCTTATCTCTAGAGAGAGAGAGAGAGAGAGAGATGTCAGCTACAATCATTCACAAAATATAGTATAAGAGGATGAAAGGGTGTCCTTTTAGCATAAAGAAAGAACCCTAAAGGTCCAAAACCCTAACCATAGGACGTGAAGCACCAAAAAGGTGTTTTTGGGCTCGAGGTGGTTAGTTTCTACCTCAAAAAGGCCTCAGAAGTTTAGTATCCAAAAATTCCTAAAAAATCATAATAAAATTGCTAAGATGGAGAATCATGATGAGTCATTGGAAGAGGTGTTTGGCCACCAATATCCACCTAGATCAAAAGGCCCCTAAATGCGAGTGGAAATATAACATGATGATCTAGTGGTAAAAACAAAAATTCATCCTAAGATTTGATGCAAGGATTTTCCGAGGGTCATAACTTTTGACTTGGTTATTCGTTTCGGTTGAAATTTTGAAGGGTGTTGCATCTTGAAGAGTTCATTGTCATGATTATTTTATCCTTTAGTTCGAACGTCGTTTCGAGACTTTTTAGTGGTTGAATTCCTTCATATAAGGCCTCAAATTGGGGTTTTAGTGTTTTTACGTGAATTTTAAAATTTTTAATTATCAATTATCTCTTAGTTTATGAACTTAATCAGAAAATCAAGTTGACAAATAGTGTTGTTCTACTTAGATCTTAGTAGTTGGTCAGTTTTAGAGTCATGTGAGAATTTTCTAAAAGTAGTTGTTTTTGAAAATCGCAAATAGCAGTTATATGGGGTTGAACTTCCATTGTAATAGTTAGGATGGACAAGGAACAAAAGAGAGTTATTTTCCATTCTCGTGTGTTTGCATGGTTTTTAGATCTTGTGAATGAATCCAAGTTTATTGGTTACATCAATATTCTTCATGATGCCCCCTCAATATCATCATCTATACAAATTGTTAAGTATAAATATGACCGTCAACAATTCCTGACTTATCATGCATGATATAGGAGTACATATTTAACCATAAAAGTAAAAGAAAAAGATGAAAACTTTTTGAATATTAATTGATATGGTTATGAGTTACCATTCATTAAGAGTACCTCCCAAAACTATAAATACCATATGCAATTGATCTTCATGATCATGGAGAAATGAATTTTCATTATTTTTTAACCATATTTAACCATAAAAGTAAAAGAAAAAGATGAGAATCATTCATTAAGAGTACCTCCCAAAACTATAAATACCATATGCAATCCATCTTCATATGCAATCCATCTTCATGATTATGATAAATGAATTTTCATTATTTTTTATGTATGTATTTATTCTCTCTATCATTTTTAGTGTATCATATGTAATCTATAGATCTTCATTACCATAGAAAAATAAACTATTCGTTTGTTATGTTTGTAAATTCTCTCTATCATTTTTTTTTGTGTATGCATGTAAACAAGGTTATTTCAAGGTAACAAATGCATTATAAACTTTTTGAAAGCTATACAAATAATGTATGCCATTTGAAAGTTGTGAAGAAGCTACAAATTATGAAGCAGGTTATGTCAAATTGTTTAAATAGATTACGAAGGTCATATTTCTCCTTATTTTCAGAAAGTATTTTTTATTTATATAATTCATTTTAGTTAAAAAAAACATACTCAAATTTTTATCTTAAAATTCTAATCCAATTTTTTTTTTAAATATGATTTGAATATTTTATAGAAAACTTTGATTCTTTTAAAATATGATTTGAATAGTTTATAGAAAACTTTGATTTATGATGATTTGAATAGTTTATAGAAAACTTTGATTTATGAGTTTTTATGGATATTTTTTAAAATATGATTTGATTATTTTATACAAAATTTTGATACAATGAGAAAATATTTTATTTATATTTATAATATTTTATTTTATTTAATTATATAAAATATATTTTTTAAATTTACTCATTTGTATTTTAAGATTTTTTTACTTTTAAAATAATTATAATTATATATACACTAATTTTTTAATCTTCTAAATTAATTTTAGATGAAAATTTAAATCTATAATAAAAAATGAAATGCTTAATAACATTGTACTCATATAATGACTACTCTACTTGTTATCTAATACAAATTTGATGTTTCAAACTACCCACATTACACTGGTGGGTTAACATTTCTCTTAAATTCAAGAGTACGATGAAAATTTATTTAAGAGAAACAAAGAAATCGGAAAACTTAGAGCAAAAGCATATTTAAGTTATTTTGATAATCTCAATGAAAACTATAAATATAACAACATTTCCTATTTCCTAGGATTTAAGTAGCACAATTTTGTAATGAAGCACGCGTCAGTATTTTAAAATGTATATATATATATATATATATATATATATGTTGAAAAATGTCTGCATAATACAAATATAAAGAATGAAATTTGATAATATAGAGAGATGAGCAAAGTTGAATTAGTGCATGATTCCATATCATGCATTCAAAGGGTTTTCAATCAATAAAAAAGATTGATGATGTAAAATCAAAGGGTTTTCAATTAATAAAAAAATACACCGGCGATGTAAATGCACAAAGGATAGTTGAGGAAAGCATAAGAAATAATTTTGACTCATGTTGTAAATAATGAACAAAGGATAGTCGAGGAACGCATAAGAAATAAATTTGACTCATGATGTAAATGAACAAAGGATAGTTGAAGAAACCATAAGAAATAAATTTGCTATAGTATCATTATAGTCAACATGAAAGTTTCAATTTTTTTTAAATGATTATAAATGAATAAAGTCATGTTTTGATAAATAAATAAAGAAAGGAAACTTTGTAATAAATAACTAAAATAAACATTTATAATTAAAGAAAAAGATAAAGATAAAAAAACATATCATTTAAAAAAATTTAAAATATTTAATAATTTAGGTCTAAGAGGAAGAGGTAAATGTAAGAGGCAAAGTATAAGAAGTAAAGAAAGATGAGGATAACAATTCAAAACAATGCTTTATTAAAACAAGAATGCCAAGTTTGAAAAACATTGTTACTTATGAAGGTTGATATGGAAAAGAAAGAATGATTTGGAATATATTTGCAGAACGAAATGAATATAGATTATTATTAAAATATGCTTAACACAGAATAATAGATATACAGTAAAACTGGTTTCTATTCAATAAGGAAATAAGTTGAAGCTGTAAAATGCAGCGGAAACAAGCTTGCTAGAATGGTGGCGACTTATCTCTAAGAAGAGATGTGACAGATGCACTCATTCACAAGAGGATGATTACAATGAAGCTTTGAAGGTCTTTTTACAATAAACAGGAATGTCAAAAACCCTAGACATCCAAAAAACCTAACCCTAGGAGATGACGTGTAACACACCCACTATGGGAACTAAGATTTTTCGGCTTTTTCCCCCTTTTTACCAAGGAATAGAATCCCTGAATTCCTACAAGGTTCTAGCGTAGGCTAGGTCTTCCAATCGGGACCTTCACCACACCAACTCACTGGTTCTTTCGTTGAAGATCCGTCATGTGCAACTCCCGCACCAAATGTAGGATTTACTCCCATGTGTCCGTCGGCTGTGACCCCAGGCTAAGCCAAGAGGCACCTTTTGCATTTCGGGACTTCAAAAACCAGGATTTCACGATGTAAGAGGATGAGGGGTTCCTACCCTTTGGTTTCATGGGTGTCGAAACACTGAAAAACCTATATCCGTCAAAGTCATTTCGGGGTTTCATCCATCGGAGTTTCGCGCCTGGCAAATACGAGGAAAACTTACCTTTAGGAATCCCAGGTACCGAAATGCCGAAACACCAAGACTATGTGTGCTAATCCATTTCGGGAGTTCACCTATTGGGATTTCGCGATATGTGAGAACAGGAGGTATCGCACTTGGGTTTTTTGGGAGCTGAAACTTCGAAACATCATAACGTTTCCACGCTAGTCCATTTCGGGGTTTCGCTAATCGAGATTTCGGGATTGGCGAGTACAAGGGAACTTACCCTTAGGTATCCCGGGTGCGGAAACACTGAAACACCATAACTCATTCGTTCTATTTTCATTTCGGGGTTTCATCCATCGAGATTTCGCGATATTGGAGATCAAGAGGTCTCACACCTGGGTTTCCCAGGAGCCGAAACTCCGAAACACCAAACTCTAAATACACAAAACTATGTTGGGATTTCGCAATTCGGGATTTTGGGACTTGCGAGTGTAAGGGAACTCGCCCTTGGGTATTCCGGGTACCGAAACACCGAAACGCCGAATCTATACGCGCTAAGCAATTTTGGGAATCTGCAAACTGGGTTTTCGGGATATGCGATGACAGGAGGTCTCGCGCCTGGGTTTCCTGGAAGCCAAAACTCTGAAACCTACATACATATATTTATATATATATATATATATATATATATATATATATATATATCACTCAACCTATTTCGAGGTTTCCTCCATCGGGATTTCGGGATGTGAGACGACAGGAGGTCTCGCACCTGGGTTTCCTGGGAGCTGAAACTCCGAAACATCATAACCTTTCCACTCTAGTCCCTTTCGGGGTTTCACTAATTGGGATTTCGGGGTTGGTGAGTACAAGGGAACTTACGCTTAGGTATCTCGGGTGCCGAAACACCGAAACACCATAATTCATCCGCGCTATTGTCATTTCGGGGTTTTGTCTATCGGGATTTCACGAGTCGAGTTTTCGAGACTAGTGAGTACATGGGGCCCACACTTAGGTACCCTGGGTGCCGAAATACCGAAATATGATAACTTCTCCACACTCTATCTTTTCGGGATTTAGCTACATGCTGTCATTTCGGGATTTCACATGTCAGGGTTTCGGGACTTCCGAGTACAAGGAAACTTGCACTTAGGTACCCTGGGTACCGAAACACCGAAATGTCAAACTCTAAGAGGACCATTCTCTCTTGTGCAGGGTTTTAAGACTTACTTGGATAAACTTTCAAAAAGGGTGTCCCTGTGGAGAGATCTATCCAGGGCATTTACTTGAGACAAATAAGGGAACAAATTTCCCGCATGTCGGGGTTTCGAGACTTGCGAGTACAAGGAAACTCACACTTAGGTACCCCGGGTGCCAAAACACCGAAATGTCGAAGTCTAAGAGGACCATTCTCTCTCGTGCAGGGTTTTAAGACTTACGCCATAAAATCCTCCAACAGATCCTTGGATAAACTTTCAAAAAGGGTGTCCCTGTGGGGAGATCTATCCAGGGCATTTACTTGAGACAAATAAGGCAACAAATTTCCCGAGAACAGACTTGAAAACTAAATCCGTTCAAAACATATAAATACATATGTGTATATATTTACATAAGCCATAGGTGGTCTTTCCAACATAAGCATGTTGTCAATATATATATATATATATATATATATAAGCCATAGGTGGTCTTTCCAATATAAGCCTACAACCACCATTTCTGATCAAAACACCATACAGACAGTCTTACACTGTAACCATTCATAATTACACAAACCATGAACATACATGTCAGAATACTAATTTCAAGATACGAGATATAACACTTATCAGAAAAACACCAGGTTTGATGCAACTACTGAGAGAGGTGCTCGTTTCCACCCAACCGTAGGCTCAACGATTCTGAATGGATTTACCAATAGCCACCCCCAAGCTTAGACCACGAGGTCCACAATGTTGTGAGACTGAATCTCTATTCGTCAGAAGTCGAGAACGAAGGTTACTCTCCTTCTTCTCTGCTTATCAATCACTCTGTATATTTTTTCTAGAGTCCTTCTGATTTCTCCCCTCTTGCGATCTCTGTCGCAACTGTCCCCTTCCACACCTCTTTCCTGCCCTTTTCTTTTTCGGCAAGGTTGCGTGTGGCACGAACTTCCCCACGGTGGTCAGGTCTGAGGCTTCCACAGATGGGTGGTTCACCCCCATCCCTCATTAACTTATGAGGAGCCTCTTCACCTACCAACCTGGCGAGTAATTCATTTCGGGGCCAGCGAGCCGCTCTTGATCTTCAGGCCATTGAAGACCAAATACGGTATTGGTTTCATTGGAAGTTAACGCCACCATTCCAGGTTCCTTCCACCACCTTTCATCAGCCATCGTGGTCTCATTTCAGCACATCCCCCTCCCAGCAGTCCTGCAACATATATTCATAACATTATTTACATTCGTCGACCTTTTATACTAAGGTCCATTCAAAATCACACATTCACATCTTGAGTCTGCCATAGTTCTTGGCAAGTATAGTTATTTTTACTGACTGGGGGAAAAAAGGTGTTACAATTCCCTCCCCCTTAAAGGAACATCATCCTCAATGTTCTATCAATCAATATGACATGTATGTACAGAGGTAAACAAAATTGGATATGCCTGTTTCATGGCATCCTCCATTTCCCACGTAGCCTCATCTGGGCCAAAATGTCTCCACTGCACCCTGACCTGTGCAATGGTTCGGTTCCAGAGTAGGGTTTCTTTTCTGTCCAGTATGCATTGAGGTTCTGGTAGGAATTCTCCCTCCGGTTCCACCTGGATCATAGACCAGTCAATTATATGATTAGAATCATGTACATATTTCTTCAATAATGAAACATGGAAAACATTATGTGCTTTTATTGTGGGAGGAAGTGCTAGCCTATAGGCTACAGGTCCCACTCTATCTAGAACCTCAAAGGGTCCACAATATCGAGGTGCCAACTTGGCAAAAGCTCCCATTTTCAGGGAACTCTTCCTAGGCCTAACTCTGAGATATACATGGTCTCTCGTCTTGAACTCTCTTGGGGTTCTCTTTTGATCGGCATAACTTTTCTGTCGATTCTGAGCGACCTTCAGATTTTGTTTTATCTGAGTCACTTGCTGTTCCATTTCTTTCAACATGTCGGGTCCAAAAAAAATTATGTTTACGGGATTACTCCAACTGACAGGTGTATTGCATGGCCTACCATAAAGGACTTCGAAGGGAATCATTTTTAAGGGCTCTTGGCAGCCGTTGTTGTAAGCGAATTCCACCAGTGGCAGGTAATCTTCCCACTTCTTGGGTTGATGCATTACATGCATTCTTATCATGTCTTCTAGTATTTGGTTCACTATTTCCATCTGTCCATTGGTTTGAAGGTGATAGGCGATGCTAAACAACAACTTGGTCTCCAAACCAGCCATCATTGATTTCCAAAAGTTGGAAGTGAATTTTGTGTCTCTGTCAGACATGATCCCTTTCGGCATACCATGCAATCTGAATATCTCTTTCATGAATACCTGAGCAATGTCTATTGCCTTGCAAGTCGACTTGATGGGGATTAAATGAGCAGACTTGCTCAATTTATCCACCACTACCATGATGGCGTCATTCTGTTTGGTCGAGGTTGGTAATCTGATGATGAAATCCATGGAGATGGTTTCCCATTTCCATTCCAGGATTGGTAGAGGTTGTAATAATCCTGTTGGGTGTCGGTGTTGTACTTTTACCTATTGACATTCTAGGCATTTGGCAAGGTACTCAGCTATGTCTTTCTTCAATCCAGGCCAATAGAATTATTTCCTGGTGGTCGTGATCATCTTCTGGTATCCTGGATGGCCAATATAAGGTCTTTTGTGCAGTTCATCCATTATGAACCTCTTCAAGTTGTCACAATATGGGATATACAATCTGTTTATGTAAGTGAGCAGACCTCCTTCCATTATCTGGTAGCCTCCATACTTTATCCCTATGGGTTCTTGCTACAGGTACAAGGTCACGGTCTGGAAGAATGTGTCTGTGTCTTGGTCATTTCTGACTCTTTCCTTGACATCCGTCTCATAGGTGCTCACCGTGGCCAGAGGAATTGTTTTCATACTTCTACTAAGGGCATCGACCACCCTATTTTCCTTTCCTTTAATGTGTTTGATTTCAAAATCAAACTCGCTAAGGAGGGCCATCCACCTAGCTTGTCTGACATTGAGCTTCGATTGGTCAAACAAATATCACAATCCACAGTGATCTGTCATAAGTACAAATTTCCTTCCTAGGAGGTAATGCCTCCACATTTTTAAGGCGTGCACTATAGCGGCCAACTCTAGATCATGGGTCACATAGTTGACTTCATGTTCATTCAATTTTCGGGACTCATAGCATACAACACCTCCTCCCTACATAAGGACTCCTCCGAGCCCTTCCTTACAGGCATCTGTGCACATGAGGAAGTTAGCTTTGGGATCAGCGATCTTCAACACGGGTGCGTGGGTCAGTAGATGTTTCAGGTTTTGAAATCTTTCTTCACATTTTTGTGTCCATGTAAATTTTGTCCCCTTTTTCTGGAGGGCAGTGATTGGACAACCAATCTTGGAGAATCCTTTTATGAATCTCCTATAGTATCCTGCTAATCCCATAAAGGATCTGATATCCGAAATGTCCTTTGGGGTAGGCTAGTCCATGATAGACCTGATTTTGTCAGGGTCTACTGCTACTCCTTCTTTAGATAGGACATGGCCTAAGTAATGTATTTGCTTCTAGAAGAATTCACATTTGTTGAATTTGGCATCGAGCTGATGTTCTCTTAGCACTTGCAACACAAGCCTAAGATGCTCTTCATGTTCCTCTCTATTCTTGGAGTAAATTAGTATGTCACCAATAAAAACCAGCACAAGTTTGTCTAGGAATTTGTTGAGTACATTGTTCATCAAGCACATGAAAGTGGCAAGGGCATTGGTTAACCCAAATGGAACTACCACAAAATCATAGTGACCATACCTCGTCTAGAAGGCAGTTTTATGGATGTCTTCACCCTTGATTTGAATTTTATGGTATCCCGACCTCAAGTCAATCTTTGAGAAAATAGATGCACCCCCCAATTGTTCGAACAGGTCATTGATCCTGGGCAAGGGGTACTTTTTCTTTATGGTTACCTTATTGATTTGTCTATAATCTACACACAGTCTAAGGGTACTGTCCTTCTTTTTCACAAATAGGACTGGTGCTCCCCATGGAGACACGTTGGGCCGGATATAGCCCTTATCCATCATTTCTCTCAATTGCAATTTGAGTTCAACTAGTTTAGGTGTGCTCATGCGGTAGGGTGTCCTAGACCCCGACACTGCTCCCGATGCAAGTTCTATCGAGAAGTCAATGTCCCTTCTCGGAGGTAGACCCAGTACCTCTTCCGAAAATACATCTTTGTATTCTCTTAGGGTAGGGTGGTCTTCGAGTCTTGGTTTGTCACCTTCAATTGTTTTCAATACTTGTATTGCATATAGGGGACATTCTTTTCTGCAATACTTTCTCATTTGAAGAGTTGATATTTGTCTCACTAAGACAGGTTTTTGGATCCCTTGAAGGGTTATCCTTTTTCCTTCTTTACCTTCACATTCTAAGGTTTTATGGTAACAATGCAATTTGGCTTTATGGGTGGCTAGCCAGTCCATACCAATCAACATATCATACAATCCCAGGGGTAATATGTTAAGGGTTTCTTGGGTGGGGAATTCACCCAACATTAAGTGGCAGGCTGGTATGACCTCTGCTACCCTTCTTTTAGTGCCAGTGGCTAACTGTACCAACCATGGCTTGGTAGGTTTACATGGTTGTAGTTTACACTTATCAACAGTCTTAGGGGCTATATAACTCAAGTTTGAACCAGGGTCAATCATAATAGACACTAGATGGTTGGAAATCATACCTTCTATTTCCACCACTGAAGCTTGGTGGTCGGCTTGGTTATTATCCAAGGTTGCATAAATTTGTGGCACACTCCCGACCACATCATTGACGGTGGTAGCTTCCTGGATGCTGTAAATCCTTCGACTATTATGTTGTCAATGTGGACAGTCTCTCAGTAGATGTTCTTCTCCGCAACCCCAACATTTCAATGGTTCTCTCTTTGGGTTATCATCCTTCACTGGTACAGATCCAGAAGTTTTATTTCTGCCCAAGGAGGGAAAGTTCTATTGGTGTACACTCTGGGCTGGGAAGCTCATCCTTGAGTTCTTCTTATAGTTCTTAAATCTTGGGGATTTAATCCCCTTTCTCTGAAATCCCGAACTATTCTTCAGTTTCCAGCCCTCGCGAGGTTTTGTCTGATGTCCAAACTGTTCATGACAATATCTTGCCTTTTGGATAGTGCCTTCTAGGGTCTTTGTCTCATCAAATTCAATTATGTTCTGATAGTCCTTAGGTAGTCTGCTGATGAAATGTTGCACCTTGGCCTTTTCTGCTTTTATATAAGGTACATACCTCAACAACTCGAGGAATCTGTTGACATGTTCCTCTATAGTGAGTTGCCCCAGTTTGAGTTCATAAAATTCTTTGGTCTTTTTGTCGAAATATTTTTCCGACAGATACTTCTTCCAAAAGTATTTCTCAAACCGTTCCCACGACAGGTCCTCTTCGCGAACCCCTTTCACATTCTTAAGGTCTTCCCACCAAATGGAAGCCTTTTCGTTCAAGTTGAAGGTGGCCACTTGGGCCTTCAAATTTTTCGAGAAGTCATGGACTCTAAAATACTTCTTTAGTCCAAGCAGCCAGCCCTTTGCTTCCTCTCCCTTCTTTATTTCACCGTCGAAGGAGGGTGGTTTGGCCTTCCTGAATTCTTCAAATTTATGATCCTTGGAAAACTTTCGCTTCTTCTGTCTTCTTCGAGAATAAGAACTAGTTCTACTGCTAGAAGAGTCCTCCAGACCACCAGCTTCCTTCTCAGAGGAATCACCTGCCATTGGTCCTTTACCTCTAGGATGGACCTTTTTTGAGGTGCTCCTCTCAGTGTGGCCACTGATATGACCATGTTTGATCCAGATGGATATCGGTGGCCACCCACCTTTTCCAACTGGCTCGAAACAGTTTTCTGACATTTTTGGCAATTTACTATTTTTAGCAATTTTTTGGGTCCTGAACTTCTGGAGCCGTTTTGAGGCCCTAAACCATGTTTTTTGGGGTATGTTGCGATAGAAAAATTTCATCATGAAATTTTGTTTAAATGTTGTAGTCCTCGGATAGATCTTTCCAATGAGGTATTATATTCCTAAAACGGAGATCGTATGCAAAAGTTACGACCCTGGGAAGTTGATGTACTCACTTACCCAAACGGGGCCCACATGACTTTTGGCGCTTCATCTCCTAGGGTTAGGTTTTTGGATGTATATGACTTTTGGCATTCCTGTTTATTGTAAAAAGGCCTTCAGAGCCTCATTGTAATCATCTTCTTGCGAATGCGCGCTGCCGTCACATCTCTTCTCAGAGATAAGCCGCCACCATTCCAGCAAGCTTGTTTTCGATGCATTGTACAGTTTCAGCTTATTTCGTTATTTAATAGAAAACCAGTTTTACTGTATCTCTATTATTTTTGTGTTAAGCACCTGCTAATAATCGGTATTCATTTCGTTCTGCTCATAAAATCCGGATCAGTGGTATCAGAGCGGTCTACTCCTTGTCGTCTTAGTGCATGTCCCCAACAAGGTCAGAGTACAAAGAATTGGGTCTCGAGCTTGTTTCTCTTGAGGAAAGAAGCTCTCGCACGCCCAAGCGACCTCCCATGGCAGGGGAAAATAAATATGACGGGACAGGAGATCCTTTCAAGCTGTTGATTGAGGAAGCCCTCACGCAACAGAGGAACGAGATGATGGACAATTTCGCGCAAATCCTTCGGCGACTACCAACAGGCGAAGCATCTTCTTCGAACGGAGGTGCCACCCCCTTCAAGGTACAAATAAACTTTGATATCCCTATATTTGAAGGTCATATAGACGCAGACGCTGTAGACAAGTGGTTGAATCTACTAGAAGGGTATTTTTCTATTCATAAATTTTCGAATAGAGAAAAGATTACTTTCGCGCTCCTCAAAGCCGTTCCCCATGTCAAAGATTGGTGGGAAATTTTATGTGAGCAAAAGGAAACAGAGGAAACCTCATTATTTTCAGTCACGGCCACCTGGGAATCCTTCAGGGATGATATTAAGGAACAATACTACCCTGTCGAAAGTTATGATGACCTATGTACCAAATGGACCACACTACGAAAAGAAAGAGACCAAGCAGTGCCAGATTTCACAAATATCTTCCATACCTTGTGCACCAAGTTGGGTATCAAAGATTCAGAGTGACATCTGGTGCTCAAGTATCGTGGTGCTCTGCATAGATACATCCAGACCGAAATGGAATTTCTGGACATCTCATCCTTGGGCACGACCTACCGATATGCCGTCAAAATCGAGCAGAAGCTCAAACAAAAGACACGGCAATTTGGGCCTGGGAACCCCTCACAACAAAAGCCAGGAAAGGGCGGCCCCAACCCACCAAACAAAGGACAGAGTAAAGATGGACAGTATCAAGACAACCAGTACAAGCCGCAAGCAAAGAAGGACACCGGAAAGACAAAGAAAGATACAGGGAAGTGGTGCGACTTCCATAAGAGCCCTTGGCATAACACTGCTGACTGCCACTCAAAGAAGTCGTTGGTGGCCGAAGTGAAAGCCCTTGAATCAGATGCAGATTCTGACTCCGAGACAGAACCAAAAAGGGGAAGACGGATCATTGACGTGGAACCTAGTGCCACCGTCGCCACCACCAAGCTCCAGCCTGGTGAACCAGACGAGCCAGAAGAAGGAGAGTGCCTATTCCATTCACAGATGTGGGTAAAAGGCACCCCGCTGCACTTCATCGTGGATAGCGGTAGCTAGAAGAACCTCATCTCAGCAGAGGTCGTCAAGCGGTTGGACCTGTCAACAACGCCGCACCCACAACCCTACACCATTGGATGGCTCCGCCAAGGAAGCGATCTTCGCGTCAGCCAACAGTGTCGATTGTCGTACGGCATCAAGCCCTTCAAAGACGAGGTATTGTGTGATGTTTCTCCTCTCGAAGTTTGTGATGTTCTTTTGGGCCAACCTTATTTATGGAAACGTCATGCTGTATATGAGTCTAGGCCTCGTAGTGTTATTATTACT
>ML836148.1:26559-47345 GCA_009831015.1 Picea engelmannii
CACCCAGTGTTCAACGTGGATCTACTTCGCCCTTATTTCCCACCATTATTGGACACCTCAGAAGTAGCAGAACAACTGACACCAACAGAGCTCAACCCCGACTGCATACAACAAGCATCCAATGATCAGATTATGGACAGACATATAAATGGCACTCGACAACAAAGGATCCATCTTTATCGAGTCGTCAAAGCAGGGCAGCTCCTGCACCAAGGCAAGTGGCTCACCCGGGGCCAAATTTAGCAGAAATTTCCTCATCTAATGGGGGACCTCAACGCAATGGAGACCATTGATTCCTAAGGAGGGAGTATTGATCCATATGGATATCGGTGGCCACCCACCTTTTCCAACTGGCTTGAAACAGTTTTCTGACATTTTTGGCAATTTACTATTTTTAGCAGTTTTTTGGGTCCTGAACTTCTGGAGCCGTTTTGAGGCCCTAAACGATGTTTTTTTGGGTATGTTGCGGTATTAAAATTTCATCATGAAATTTTGTCCAAATGTTGTAGTCCTCGGATAGATCTTTCCAATGAGGTATTATATTCCTAAAACGGAGATCGTATGCAAAAGTTACGACCCCGGGAAGTTGATGTACTCACTTACCCAAACGGGGCCCACATGACTTTTGGCGCTTCATCTCCTAGGGTTAGGTTTTTGGATGTCTAGGACTTTTGGCATTCCTGTTTATTGTAAAAAGGCCTTCAGAGCCTCATTGTAATCATCTTCTTGCGAATGCGCGTTGCCGTCACATCTCTTCTCAGAGATAAGCCGCCACCATTCCAGCAAGCTTGTTTCTGCTGCATTGTACAGTTTCAGCTTATTTCGTTATTTAATAGAAAACCAGTTTTACTGTATCTCTGTTATTTTTGTGTTAAGCACCTGCTAATAATCGGTATTCATTTCGTTCTGCTCATAAAATCCGGATCAATGTTTTTGTACCTCAGGTTCATGCTGCATTTGTCTTTGTAGGTCGGATAAGCTCTGCAGTAAAACTGTGTTAATTTCTGTTTGTTTTTCTTGTTCTTTCATCATCCTCTCATTGTCAGCCTTGCATCTTTGTAATTCAACCATGAGGCTCCTCACAGTCTCGGCTAGATCTGGAGGGGTCCCTACTGCCCTCCTTTCGTCAGACTCTTCGTCTCTATTGTGGGAGTCCTCCCCCACTTCATGGTGAGTCACCATTCTCTATGTCTGCAATTTTCTGCGGTTGATCTTCCGCTTGTGTGCAAGGGAAAAGCGTTGGTTTTTAGTCAATATTTATATTTATTTATAACCAGTACATAATTCATATTTTTCACATGTACACACACACAATAGGAGTTTTCATTCTTAACTTCGACATTTGATTAAGAAGGTTAAGACAGGGGGTTACTCCTTTTAGGAGTGTTTTGAATGGAGCTCTTGCGTAACTCGTTCATGAGCCCAAGCAGGCCAAGTGTTGTAACCATGCTCTAATACCAATTTGTAACACACACACACTACGAGAACTAAGATTTTTTGGTTTTTTCCCCCTTTTTACCGAGGAACAGAATCCCCGAATTCCAATGAGGTTCTAGCGTAGGCTAGGTCTTCCAATCAGGACCTTCACCACACCAACTCACTGGTTCTTTCGTTGAATATCCGTCGTGTGCAACTCCCACACCAAAAGTAGGATTTACTCCCATGTGTTCGTCGGCTGTGACCCCGGACTAAGCCAAGAGGCACCTTTCGCATTTCGGGACTTCGGAAACCTGGATTTCGCGATGTAAGAGGACGAGGGGTTCCTACCCTTTGGTTTCATGGGTGCTGAAACATCGAAAAACCTATATTCGTCAAAGTCATATCGGGGTTTCATCCATCGGAGTTTCACGCCTGGCGAATACGAGGAAAATTGACCTTTAGGAATCCTGGGTACCGAAATGCCGAAACACTAAGACTATATGTGCTAATCCATTTTGGGAGTTCGCCTATTGGGATTCTGCGATATGTGAGAACAGGAGGTATCGCACCTGGGTTTTCCGGGAGCCGAAACTCCAAAACATCATAACTTTTCCACGCTAGTCCATTTCCGGGTTTCGCTAATTGGGATTTCAGGATTGGCGAGTACAATGGAACTTACCCTTAGGTATCCCGGGTGCCGAAACACAGAAACACCATAACTCATCCGTGCTATTGTCATTTTGGGGTTTCATCCATCAGGATTTCGTGATATGAGAGAACAGGAGGTCTTGCACCTGGGTTTCCTGGGAGCCAAAACTTCGAAACACCGAACTCTAAATACACTAAACTATGTCAGGATTTCGTGAGTCGGGATTTCAGGACTTGCGAGTGTAAGGGAACTCGCCCTTGGTTATTCCGGGTACCGAAACGCTGAATCTATACGCGCTAAGCAATTTCGAGAATCCGCAAATTGGGTTTTCGGGATATGCGACGACAGGAGGTCTCGCACCTAGGTTTCCCGAAAGATGAAACTCCGAAACCTACATACATATATTTATATATTTATATATCTCAGCCTATTTCAGGGTTTCCTCCATTGGGATTTCAGGATGTGCGACGACAGGCAGTCTCCCACCTGGGTTTCCCGGGAGCCGAAACTCTGAAACATCATAACCTTTCCACGCTAGTCCCTTTCGGGGCTTTGCTAATTGGGATTTCGGGGTTGGCGAGTACAAGGGAACTTACCCTTAGGTATCCCGAGTGTCGAAACACCGAAACACCATAACTCATCTGCGCTATTGTCATTTCGGGGTTTCAGCTATCGGGATTTTGTGAGTCAGGTTTTTGACACTGGTGAGTACATGGGGCCCGCACTTAGGTACCCCAGGTGCCGAAATACCGAAATATGATAACTTCTCCACACTCTATATTTTCAGAATTTAGCTACATACTGTTATTTCGATATTTCACATGTCGGGGTTTTGGGACTTGCGAGTACAAGGAAACTCGCACTTAGGTACCCTGGGTGTCGAAACACTGAAATGTCGAAGTCTAAGAGGACCATTCTCTCTCGTGCAGGGTTTTAAGACTTACGCCATAAAATCCTCTAGCAGATCCTTGGATAAACTTTCAAAAAGGGTGTCCCTGTGGGGAGATCTATCCAGGGCATTTACTTGAGACAAATAAGGGAACAAATTTCTCGCATGTCGGGGTTTCGGGACTTTCATACAAGGAAACTCTCACTTAGGTACCCTGGGTGCCGAAACACCGAAATGTCGAAGTTTAAGAGGACCATTCTCTCTCGTACAGGGTTTTAAGACTTACGCCATAAAATCCTCCAGCAGATCCTTGGATAAACTTTCAAAAAGGGTGTCCCTGTGGGGAGATCTATCCAGGGCATTTACTTGAGAAAAATAAGGGAACAAATTTCCCGAGAACAGACTTGAAAACTAAATCTGTTCAAAACATATAAATATATATGTGTATATATTTACGTAAGCCATAGGTGGTCTTTCCAACATAACCATGCAGTCAATATATATATATATAATCCATAGGTGGTCTTTCCAATATAAGCCTACAACCACCATTTTTTATCAAAACACCATACAGACAGTCTTACATTGTAACCATTCATAATTACACAAACCATGAACATACATGTCAGAATACTAATTTCAAGATACGAGATATAACACTTATCAGAAAAACACCAGGTTTGATGCAACTGCTGAGAGGGGTTCTCGTTTCCACTCAACCGTAGGCTCAGGGATTCTGAATGGATTTACCACTAGCCACCCTCGAGCTTAGACCACGATTCTGTGAAACTGAATCTCTATTCGTCAGAAGTCAAGAACAAAGGTTACTCTCCTTCTTCTCTTCTTATCAATCACTCTGTATATTTTTTCCAGAGTCCTTCTGATTTCTCCCCTCTTGCGATCTCTGTCGCAACTGTCCCCTTCCAGACCTCTTTCCTACCCTTTTATTTTCCAGCGAGGTTGCATGTGGCACGAACTTCCCCACTGTGGTCAAGTCTGAGGCTTCCACGGATGGGCAGTTCACCCCAATCCCTCATTAACTTATGAGGAGCCTCTTCACCTACCAACCTGGCGAGTAATTCATTTTGGGGCCAACGAGCCACTCTTGATCTTTGGGCCAGTGAAGACCAAATATAGTATTGGTTTCGGTGGAAGTTAACGCCACCATTCCAGGTGCCTTCCACCACCTTTCATCAGCCATCGTGGTCTCATTTCAGCACATCCCCCTCCTAGCCAGGGATGATTTTAAGGATGGAAATTTATTTTAAAATTTAGAAACCTTGGTGAATCTTACTAATCCTTCATATGCTAACTATAAATGATTGGCGATTTTTTGTAAAAATATTCAAATTTCTAAGTATTTTATATAGTTTTTATAAAATTTTGGCGATTTTTAAGGTAAAATAATTTTATCCTATAGAATTTGGGCAAATCATTTTTAAAATAGCAAATCTCATTTTTGGAAAAACCATGGAAAATTAGCCCATGAGGGAAATTTAGCCCCTAAAATCATCCCTGCTCCCAGCAGTCCTGCAACATATATTCCTAACATTATTTACATTTGTCGACCTTTTATACTAAGGTCCATTCAAAATCACACATTCACATCTTGAGTCTGCCATAGTTCTTGGCCAGTATAGTTATTTTTATAGACTGGAGGAAACAGGGTGTTACATGAAGCGCCAAAAGTCATGTGGGCCTCATTTGGGTAAGTTAGTACATCAACTTCCCAGGGTCGTAACGTTTGCATACGATCTTCATTTTAGGCGTACAATAGCCCGTTGGAAAGGTCTCTCTGAGGAATACACATGGTGATGCTATCTATCAAAAGTTATTTTGATTGTGGCGAGCCCTAAAAATGATGTTTAGGGCCTCAAAATGACCCCGCAAGTCAAGGACCCAAAAACTAGGGAAAAAACTATCAACCTGGAAAACTGCCAAAATGAGCCATTTGGAATAGGTGGGAGGCCATCGAAATCCATCTGGATCAAAGAAGCTAACACAATTATAAAAAATTCAAGAGATAAAAATCTATTTGTGATGAAATTAATAATCCACAATAAAGAGGATGAGTGATATATTGATGTGAAATGTTCAACCCATATGACTTAAATCAAAACAAATGAAGGAAAATATAAGAACTTTAATGATGTGCTTTATGTTCGAGGTTTGAAAAATAATTTTCTATTAATAAAAATAAATGTCAAAGCAACACTACATAAGAGTATTTGATGATAAGGATTGCATTCTCCTAAATACACTAATAATAACAAGAGGGTGCTAAAAGAAACTCTAACTAAGATCAAATTAATAAAATTGTCCAATAAGAAGAGGGTTGTTGGCCCTTGACCAAGTTTTGGAATAATCTTGGTCATATTTGACTGTTTTTGGGACTTCGATAGCTTGTCGAATATGGAGCGCCAGACGAAGCAGAGATTACAGAATCTCGACCCACTTTTGGGAATATGTAATGGGAAAGGGATGTCGGCCCATGGGTTTACCCACGCTCAGGCCCATTTTGTATGTATAAATAGAAGATAGGCAAATGTAAGAAATAAGAAATATAGAAGAATATTGTATCTATGTGATATAGGCTACGTGCCAAGTGGGATCTATGTGATGGAGGTGTTGTGCATTCTATAGGATTGCAAAGCTTAGTGCAAGCCCCTCTGTGGAGATATAGAAGGATTTGTGTTGTAAGGCAAGGGAGAAGGATCTAGCGAGCTGCACAGATCTTTTGTCCTATGCACAATAGGTTTTGGTGGCTCCGTGCTTGTAACCGATTGAAGACGCTAATAAAGAAGAAGAGTTGGTGGACGTAGCCACAGAGTGGGGGTGAACCACGTAAATCTATGTGTTATGATTTTTGCTTTGACTTGATGTGTTTATCCCTTCTTTTGCAAAGTGCTTTGATATATTTAGATGGATATACTTATGCTTTGTGCTTCATTAGATGTGTATGAATAGTAGATCTGATATGTATGAAGATGCTTAGTGTTGATCTACTGGATCTGATCTGTTTTACTATTGCTAAGTACTAAGATACATTAGATCTAAGTGAATGCTACGATGCTCTGTGCTATCTGCGAAGAATAATAAGGGTTGAATATTGATGAATGATCAATGCTAAAGTGCTCTGTAAGCGATATAATCACAGACTTGTGTCCCAGCTAAGGTTGCAGAAACCTAAGTCTCGCAACCACCCCTGCTTCTACCTCGGGTGAGACTTCATCTGCTTCGTAGGTGTTTCTGAAAGGGCTGGTAGTTAGGATTTTGTTGGTGCATTGTTGTAGCGTTGAACCCCGGGTCTGCCCCTGTGCCAACAAATGGTTCCGTTGTCATGACTTGAAACTATGATTGCTGGGAACTGAGGAAGAAGAAGCTTTGTGCAAAGATTCATCCTGAAACTGTGGAAGCTCTGTGTGTGGATCTGTGCCCTAGTGTGCAGTATTCCACTTGATATGAAGTGCTCTGTGCTAAAGAAAAAAGGCCATATATGAAGAAAAGAAGCAAGATCTGAACGCTTTGTGCTCTAAGAAAATTAAAAGTGGAAGTTTATGAAGAAAAGAGGTCAGATATGCAGAAAAGAGGTAAGATCTGTAAGCTCAGTGCTCTAATAAAGGTAAGAATAGTTAAAAGTTTTTAGATCTGGAAGTTTTGTATTCTGTAGAAGTAAGATAAGTGGAAATTTTTGTTTCTAAAAACATGAATCTAGGTGTGTTTGATAGATTTTTTCCTAGCTTGAAAACTAGGGTTCTGATAGATGAAAGAAAGTTTGATATGAATAAATCTGATAAGCATAATGATAGATATGTTATACCTATGCATAGAAAAAATGTTTGGACTAACAAATGGATGCAGGATCCTAGAATTTTTTTTTTGCAGGCTAGCTACCATGATCCTGGTGTGCAGCACAAAAGAAGTTGGGGAACATTTAAACGAAAGAGAGGGTTAACCCTCTATTACAGTTGCAGAAGACTGGGACATATTGCTAAGGAATTCCCTGGTGGAAGATCTAGTTGCGTATGTTGCAAAGCTTTGAACCATGAAGTGTTGGATTGCCCTGGAATGATTGCTAAGCTTGAAAGAATGAATCTGAATGAAGAAAACCCTTAGGCAGATCCAGAAATAGTAGAACCCTAGAAGGAATCAAAGAAGGTATTGCTATAGATGAAAGACACCTTGAATGATCACCGACATGTTAGGTTATCAGAGATATTTAAAGAAAAAGAATGTATCGAGGTAAGAATAGGAGACTTCGACATTGACTGTGTTCTTGATAAAGAAACATAAGTGAACATTATGCTAGAGAGAACTTGGGAAGCTATAGGAAGGCCTACTATGATCCCTTCATTAAGAGGAATAGGGCTATTCAGAGGAAAACTGGTAACCCTATGTGGAAAGCTCACTCATATATCTATGAATGCCAATGGAACTTCGACTGAAGCAGATTTTGAGATTATTAAATTTATTGAGGACAACGCTCCATTTACCATGTTGCTAGGAAAGCCCTGGGTTGATAATGATCAAGCTAGACGAAAGGAAGAAGAAGAATTTTTGGAACAACAGAAACAGGAGTTAAAAGATTTCATGACTAGAAGGATCACACAGTTGATTGAAGAACAATAAAACAGATCGAAGCTATTTGACACTAGAAGCCTAGATGTCAAAGATGCAAGAGCATTAGAGGACTCACAAAAGATTGAAGTATATGTCTCAGATATAGAAGAAGTATTACCCCTGAGTCTTAGGAGATAATCTCAGCAACGTGAAGTGACTATGTCCAAGGAAAATAAGAATCAGAATGGGAAGAGAATCACTGAGATGAAGCTCACTAGAAAGAAGGCTAGGAAGCTAAGTAAAAAGAGAGATAAGATCGATAGGCTATATAAGATTCCAGGGGGAACCTCACAGAAGGAAAACTTGCATAATTTGAACTTCGTCGAGATATTAGACCAACGACATAGGCCACTTTGCCGAGGCGAAAAAATATAGTCGTTGGAAGCTGATATAACTGTTCAATTGCCGCTTTGAACAGGTCGGAAAGCATTGATGGTTCACCACTAGACCGTTAGATTGCGCCATAATGGAAAGAACATGAGTTAATGATGCCTCATACCCATTGTAAGAAGACCGTTGCTAAGTTTCTTATTTAGTCCGACGCACCATGCACCGAGAATACTTTTGATAATTGAGAATTTGAGTCCAAAGCCTGAGATTATTTTTCACTGTGATCATCGCCTTGTTCCCATATCCTTCATTGCAGTCTCTGAATTCAGTTCACACCCGATATAATTGACCTTGAGCCTGTATGTCGGACGAGCTCAACAATGCAGAGAAAATAGTCGAAGAAGTTTTGATTGACTTAAGAACTGAGAGATTCATGTCAGAACGAGGGTTATCCACAGGATTATAGGCATCATCCACGAGAGGACTGGCAACCTCTCCATCCAATGCTTGCTCTGGTCCGTCCCGGCCAGCCAATGAGAAACGTACTAAGAACAGAGATGACCTCGCCAATGCGAAGCTGATTCCAAGCATTCTACCTGCCTATCTACCCCCTCTGAGCGGCGCCATCAACCATAACAGTGTACCCCGAGAGTTAGAATATGTTGTGATCACTGTGTACCTTCTGAAAGGGGTGTGTGTAGTTCGCGCCGACGAGGATAAGATCACAACACTGAAATTTAGTGACTTCAACCTTGGAGACTGAAAAGCTTACAGCATGCTTTCCCCGCATAAGTACTTGACCAGGACCAAAGGCAAGAATTCGAAGATTATCCCGCAGCCATGGACCTAGAACCTCATGCAGTCCACACTGCTTAATGTGATGAAGATCCCGCACTTCAGACGACACCAGGAAGTAAACGCATGTGTGAAATTGTTGTTATCCTGCTACCACAGAGGTTACTTATGGTTGAACCATCGCATCACTGTGGATCCGACCTTGATCAATCAGATCACAGGTCTTAGTATGCAAGGCCCTGACCCATAGGAGTTTTACCCTGGAAAGACCTTAGACCGAGCATTAGCGTAGAGGATTAAAGAAACTTATGACGATGTCGAGAAGGGCACGTGAAGCTACAAGGTAGCCTCTATCCAGAGTGGCACAGTGCACCTTGCTTGTCAGCTGATCACGGGCAAGCTAGTTCATAAGAACAGACCAACCCAAGTGACTGGATTCATAGTTGACCTTGCAGGAAAGTGCGCAGAGGGACTACAGATGAAATGGGTGCAGTACCTTGTAAACCAACTAGAGCTTGATTGCAGAGAAACGCAAGACCAAGGGTATGAGTTCCACTTTAGCTGACTTCTCATATTGATCGTTTTCATCGCCTGGGAGCTACCAGAAGGCCCCACTTTCCCGGATATCGAACCCTTCAAACCACTAGCCACAAAGTTCTATACATTATGGTAATCCAATGACATGAACAAGCACTGGCAGTCCAATGTTGTCTTCCATGCCTATTAAAACCAGTTGAAGATCGCAATCCAGTCTACACCGCGCATCACCCCAAACACACTTCATAGGTTTAGACCCTTGATGAAATTCAACATGGACCGCCACTTCACCTATATTATAGCACACGCTGATGAGCATAAACAATAGCTCCATTCATATTACAAGTTGACAAAAGATGACTTGGAGGAGATTACCAAGGAATGGTTGGCAAACCTCCTTGTTCCAGTGGACCTCGCAGAGATGTCCGATGTGGATAGCCTTGAAACTATGTCATACCCACCTGGACCAAGCAAGACGAAGAAAGATGACGAAGTGCAAGTTGTCCATAACACATCGGCGAAGAATTCGATCTCACTTGAGTAGGGAGACGATGGTGGAGAGATAGGTGGCACATAAGTTGAGCAAACCAAAGGCGAAGTTACTCCACCTAGAGAGGAGGAGGATCCATCCAAGAAAAGGAAGGTTACCCCACCTAAGCCTTCATCCCAGAAGAAAGTTAAAGCCACCAGGACTACGTTTAAGACTACCCTCACCCCAAACGACTTTGACTTCTTAGTCACTGCGTTGAATGACGCTTCACTAGAGATCGCAGAAAGGCAAGAAGCGAAGCAGGAGGAGGTACTCAGCCAAATCAAGGGTGAACTTCAAGAAGTGCAGCAGGCACTACAGTCTAGCCACACAGTTTCTACTGCACCCTTAACAATTGGAACAGAAGAACCAGGAGATGAGCCAGCCCAATTGCACTAGATCGGCAATAAAGTTGAAGCTCGCCTTCGATGAGCTTAGGAAGAGATAGCGCAAGCCACCCAGGCTTTGACGTAGGCACAGAAAGATCTGCTAGAACAATGCAGTAATGCAGAATGAGAAAAACTAGCTCGACAAACAAAGTGGGAGGAAGAGAAAGCAGAGCTACAACAGAGCAAGGAGCAGTTGCTCATAGAGCAACTCAAGATAAAGGAATTGGTCAACAGAGCACTTCGCTCTGTGACAGTCATCGAAGTCTAGAAAGAAGAACAGGTTCCACAACAGGTGGCACAACTGGAAGGAGTGATCCAGCAGCTTCAGTAGCGCATCACAGATCTGAAACTTCATACTGTGCCCGAGACCTCTCAAGATATAAGAGACCTAAGAAAGGAAACTGCCTGTAGCGCAGTTGGCAGATTGAAAGCCCTTGAATTGGAATGCAAGCAGCTGACTTCCAGGAGCACTTAGACATATGAGACCCTCATGGAGAATCCAGAGTTGTAGGCATTGGAGTCACAACTCCAAGAAGCAAAGCATCATGCAGATATGTTACAAGCATAGCTGAAGGCCTTATCACCAGTTGAAAGAATGAAGAGGTTTCCAGAGAAACGCATGACCCAACAACAGATCCACACGATTTAGAGTAAAGTGATGGAAGTCTCTCAACGACTTCAACCAGTGCAAGAGAAGGCATGTCAACTATTCATTGAAGTTGAAAACTAAGGAGTAGAACTTGAACAGGTTGTGAGTGCAATAGAACAATGCCTAGAAGGACCAGTCAATGACACACTCATCCAGGAGTTCATTGAGCAAGAGGTAGTAGCACTACAGCAGGTCGAAGCAGCCCGAGCCAAGATTGAGGCATTCGAAGCAGAATTACTCAGACCAGAGTGACTCGGGGCGAGTCACAGGTGAGTGTTGGGGGCCTATTGGCCCTTGACCAAGTTTTGGAATAATCTTGGTCATATTTGACCGTTTTTTGGACTTCGATAGCCTGTCGAAGATGGAGCGTCATATGAAGCAGAGACTACAGAATCTCGACCCACTTTTGGGTTCCTTTTTGGGTTTTGGGAATATGTAATGGGAAAGGGATGTCAACCCATGGGTTTACCCATGCTTAGGCCCATTTTGTATGTATAAATAGAATATAGGCAAATGTAAGAAATAAGAAATATAGAAGAATATTGTATCTATGTGATATAGGCTACGTGTCAAGTGGGATCTGTGTGATCGAGGTGTTGTGTATTCTATATGCTTGCAGAGCTTAGTGCAAGTCCTTGTGTGGAGATATAGAAAGATTTGTGTTGTAAGGCAAGGAAGAAGGATCTAGCGAGCTGCGCAGATCTTCTGTCCTATGCGCAGTAGATTTTGGTGGCTCTGTGCTTGTAACCGATTGAAGACGCTAATAAAGAAGAATAGTTGGTGGACGTAGCCCCATAGTGGGGGTGAACCATGTAAATCTGTGTATTATGCTTTGTTCTTTGACTTGATGTGTTTATCCCTTCTTTTGCAAAGTGCTTTGATATATTTAGATGAATATACTTATGCTTTGTGCTTCATTAGATGTGTATGAATTGTAGATCTGATATGTATGAAGATGCTTAGTGTTGATCTACTGGATCTGATCTGTTTTACTATTGCTAAGTACTAAGATACCTTAGATCTATGTGAATGTTGCGATGCTCTGTGCTATCTGCGAAGTATAATAAGGGTTGAATATTGATGAATGATCAATGCTAAAGTGCTCTGTAAGCGATATAATCACAGACTTGTGTCCCAGATAAGGTTGCAGACACTTGAGTCTTGCAACCACCCCTGCTTCTACCTCGAGTGAGACTTCATCTGCTTCGCAGTTGTTGCTGAAAGGACCGGTAGTTAGGGTTTTGTTGGTGCGCTGTTGTAGCGTTGAACCCCGGGTCTGCCCCTGTGCCAACAAGGGTGCATAAAGTAGTTCTAACTAAAATTCCATTAATGAAGTTGTCTACTCCTACCACCTTGACACATACCTTTCATGCTATGATTAAGTTGGATAATAGATAGTGGCATCACATATTTAGACATCTAAATTATCATATCCTAACCCTATCAAGTAAGAAAAATATGGCAAGAAGACTTACATTCATTAAAAAAAAATGTTGATTTTATGAAAGTTGTAGCTTTCTAAATCATTTGTAAAAATATAAATCAATTATATAACACTTTAAATTTTTAGTTATATTAATTTTTTTTAATAAATAGAAAAAAATCAATTATATAACACTTTAAATTTTTAGTTATATGATATTTTAAAAGTTTCATTTTATGTTTGAGAGCGGCCAACCTACAGTATTACACATATGTATATAAAGAAACACTGACATGGCATCCATGAAGTCATACCTACCAAATACACACTTACCAAATGAAACTATGAAGCAAACCCACTTTTTATGCACACCTACCAAATGAAACTATGAAGCAAAAGTATATAGGCTCCCTGATCTAAAAAGGATAATGTTTGTAAATAAAGATCTGATTCTTTAGGAAAAGGAATTTAGCTGCTTGCCAACTATCCCAAAATTAGTAAACCAAGAAAAAAACACTCAGAAGAAAACTCGCGTAGAGAGATGGTAAGGAAAAATATTTGTGTTGATAAATGATGTAAAAATGCTTCGTAAATTTTTCCTTCTTGACTTGAGTGATGTTCAATTAGCGGGGAAAAGAAATTTAATACTTTGCTTCAAAGGTTTCCAACTATGAAAATTGAATTATGTCAAGTGGGTTTCCTTTTGATTTTTCCAAAATTTAAGTATAAATCCTAAAGTTCAATTGATAAGTCAGGTCTTTGTGGCTAAAGGCTCTGCACAATATAAGGAGATTGACTAGATTGAAACTTTTGCTCCAGTCTGCCGGAATATGGACACAGTGAGATTAATATGAGAAACTTTTGCTCCAGCCTGCTGGAAGATGGACACACTGAGATAAATATGAGAAACTTTTGCTCCAGTCTGCTGGAAGATGGACACACTGAAATTAATAATATGAGTGCTTCCGTGGATGAACAGTAATTTTGATACATACTCGATATGATATGTCGAGTTTGAGAACCCAGCAACTTTATATCTGCATGATTGACATTGACACAGTGGACAGAAGAGGAGCTGAAATCAAATTGTTAAGCATCACTGCTTTCTTCCATCCTGTACTGAAACGTTTTGGAAATACCAGTGCATTTAAATGACTCCGACATTATTTCCATTCTCAGGTTTTCCAATATGGTATTTTCGATAGGCTCGTGGGAATCATCAACCTTCAGTGCCTGTCGAACCAAAATAGTTGCTGAAGTCTCTTGTTGATGATCAGAACGGCTACGCTTGCCCAAGAGGACTGAACCCCGCAATACATTCTCATGATGGTTGCTCCATCCATTGTTACAGACATAAGGGCAGGGGCTACTACTACTTGTTATACCAGTCTTGGTGTTAGCATTGATGCGTATCCACCAATTGCCAACATTTTCAGGTGAAGTTTCCTTGGATTTGGAGTCTTGGGTAGTTTTCAGTAGGCCAATATCGGAGGTACTACCGGTTGTCCTAAAAGATGGCTTAGAGGTATTGTAGAGGACTTGGGTTCCTGTAGCAGAGAAATTGCCATTATAATTCTCTAAGCCAAAGCTTAGTCTAGAGGAGTTGAAAGCACTTTCAATTGCAGGGATGGGAATGGGGAAACGAGAGTTTATGGATTGTGCATGACCATGAGTGTTGATAAGATCGTTTCTAAATGTACAGTCTACTTCATGAGTACTATTATGCTTGTTCTTCCTTCGACCTGCCCCTACAGGTACGTTTCTCAGAGTCCCTCCAGCAGTCCAATACCTCTGGCACTTCTTACAAAAATGCCGAGGCTGATTCACATTGTAATTGTTATAGTAACAGAATTTGGTCTCCATACTATCGCATCTTGGACATGGAAGAACCTTATCCTTGTAATCAGGCTTCTTCTTGGGGATCATCGAAGACAGCTTATGATCACTTGTACCAGAGCTGCTGCTCTTAATTTTCACACTTGTACATGATGCCTCATCCGTTTCCATCCTCCCTACATTTGCGTTTTTTGCCTGAGAATTGTCACCAACACTACTATTTTCGAATGACACTCCTTGATCTCCTAGGGCACTGCTGGGTTCGCCATTCGTTGAATACTGCAGTGGATTCAATCAGACAACTTTTGTTAACTCAAATGAATCAATAGTGCGTGAACTTTATTAACGCCAGCCACTATAGAGCCCAAGTATTTATTACATATCTCACAATAATACATTTCATTTTTTTAATTTTTTTATGGGAATGGGTGAAACTGATATTTGTGAAATCATCATTTTTTGTTATTTAAATTGTATTTTTAAATAAATAAATAAATTTAGTATATTGAAAAATTTCTGGGACACTTGAAATTATACAGATTCAATCATTCAAATATGGAATTTCAACAATTTTTGATTGGATTTCAGAAAACATTATCCAAAAATATACCAGTAAAAACTCCAAAAAAATGCAAGTGAACCAATAATTTGTGAACATGATTAAAGCCAGTCACTATAAAGCCTAAGTATTTATTATATATCCTACAAGAACACAACTACAATTTACAAAGGCTTTTCTGTGCACTTTATGTCTTGGTTTATTTAGGTATCAAAAATAAGAATATATTTAAGAACACTAGCTATTTAAAGTGTAAATTATATTGTAGACACATTCTCTGATATTCCAAGACATCTTAGCTGCCTGCTTGATTAGCAGATAAGCTCATCAAACTGTGCATACTCTTCTTATCTTTTCTGCCCATATTTTATGCAGTTATACTTAAAGCATGACCTGATCTTTTACTTCACCAACACCAAGATTGTTTCACATTGTACACAGGCACAAATACCCCTGACATTTCCCATCTTTCTGTTTCTGTTTGTTATTAAGTGACGCCCATATGCCCTGATGTATTATTGGCCTCTTATAACACTGATCACAGGTCCTTGACAATCTACAAGATTGTGGCTAAAGACAACTAAAGGTAAATGTGTTTCAGTATTGCATCCTATTGCAGGAAAACAATGGTCAGAGCTTTTAAGCCAGGGCAATTGTAGAGTATTTACCAATATGTCTATATCAATGTTACCCGTCTTCAAGCCTTGTATGATCTGAAGGCATAATTTCCTGTTTTCTGCAGTGAGGTCTTTAAAATTGAATAAATCAATGAATTTTATCAGGCTGAAGATCTCGACGACGGATGGGACAGACAAAAGAATGACAACTTTCCAAAGACTTTCACCACTGCAATCTAGGAACTAGAAATACATCCAGTGCATGACATTGTAGTTATCTCCAAGTCTAAATTTTCTGGACACATTCTGAAGCACTCTAACACAATTGTTGTATACCTCATGTCTACAGGTAGACTCAGCTAAGTGTATACACTGTTTACATTTCTTCTTCTTTATTAAAATCTTTGATTTATTCTATTTGGACACTCTGGCACATATTTGCTCAACTTTTTACTATATAGACACTATTTACTTATTCAGTAATCGCAATATAACAAACTGTAAAAACCTACACACTCAGAATGAAAAAAATGATTACAGCCTAGGGTAGAGTAAGAAGCTAGGAAATAGACTTACTTTGTAGGAGCTGTCTTGTGTTGAAATTGTTGTTCCGAAGAGCTTGAAGGGGAGATCCAAACACTTGGGTTGTACAGCAATTCCCTTTTCATCCTCTCCATAAGTTTTGTCCAAAATAGATGACATGTTATTTTCCTGCTACAGGAGGAGGATGCTGCCAAACAAAGAACAATATGAAGAACAAGGAATACAAAATAATGTTAACAGTGGAAATGTACAAAACTAGCATTGGGCGGAGGGATGAAGGATGTATAAAAAGGTGGCAAAAGTTGTAAAATCGAGCACAGCTGACTACTCAGAGAGGCCAGCACGTGCTTCTATTCCTTTTCCACTCAACCCCTTTTGCCTTTTCCCAGATTCCAAAATATGCAATCATTCTACCTGTATTTTAAATCACCAAATAAATAATGGTCTAACATAATCTACGACAATGTCAGGTTGTCTTTAGGTTTTTTGGGTTTCCTTTTATCCAGCTTTTCTATTACTTAATTCACTCAAGTCTCTTTTCGACTTTTCGATTTCCAGCTTTTCTATTACTTAATTTACTTGTCTCTTTTTGCCTTTTTATTTCAAACACCTAAAATGGCTTGAAAGACTTCAAGTTGTTCTTGATGTATAGGAGTTAGTGAAATAGATTACATGGACCTAAAATAGATTGAAAGACTAGCGTATGGATTATATGGAAATTTGTAGTTTATTTACATGGGAATCCATACCTGATTGGCTTCAAATATGCAAATTTGTAGTTTATTTATCACAAATACCTGATTGGATTGAAAAACTTAAAGGTGTTATTGTTACTTCAAAGACTTAAAGGTGTTATAGTTATATAAAAGTGAGTAAAATGGAGTACATGAGAATCTTAGAAGCAAGAAAAGTAAGAAGGGCTCCTAGGTCCCTCACATGAATTGCCCCCACAACCACATTGAACTGGTTGTAGACTTGCAGTTCTCTTCATCATCATTATAATCATTAAAAAATTGGTATTCATGGCATGAAGTACGTGTCCCTAACATGCCATCAATAGAATCCTTCCACCGGTTTCAATCCTTGCCCCTTTTTATTGTCATGGACCATTGGGCATCTTTTGATTTTTCCATAAATAAATGTAAGAAATCATTTTCCCTTGTAAAGTTAAGAGGATAATCATGATAAAGTTAGTTTGTTTTATATAATTTTCTATCCATTATGAAATTATTTCAATTTATAATATTAACATTGAAATTAATTTTCTAAATGCTTAGGAAAATTTTAAATATTTTGTAAAGAGTCACATAAAAAATATGTATAATATTAAGTTGATATATACATAATAACAATTAAATATTTTAAAAAATGTTTAAACTCTTTTAAACATTAAAAAAATTGTTTATTTTTATGTGTTTAATGAATTGAAATTCTTAATAAATCTAAGATAACATTATTTGTTTTTAATATTTAGGAAAATTTTAAATATTTTATAAAAAGTTACATAAAAAATATGTATAATATTAAGTTAATATATACAGATAATAAAAATAATAACAAATAAATATTTAAAAAAAATGTTTAAACTCTTTTAAACATTAAAATAATTGTTTATTTTTATGTGTTTAATGAATTGAAACTCTTAATAAATCTAAGATAACATAATCTATAATAACTTTGATTGCACTTTAGTAACCTCAAACATGATTATAGAAAAACATCTTATGATTTTCAAGAAAAGAGATTTAATTCAAATATATATTTTATCTAACATCTTGGATTAACTATCCACTATGGAGAACATTAGTATTTAAATTAACACGTTATCTTTCTCAACAACATTGAGAAGAATATGTATTATGTATTGGGTCCTTGCATGTTATATTGTTCAACAACATATCATATGGAATATGTGTTTGGGTCCCTATTGGTTTCAAGAACAAAGGCAACACACCAAAGTGAAAATAGAAAGCCCACAAATCTTGTCCCTTTTTATTGGTTCCCTCATCATGTTATGTTGCAAAACAACATATGAAATATGTGTTGGGTTACTTTTGGTTTCAAGAATAAAGAAAAGACATTAAAGTGAAAATAGAATGTCCTTCAATCTTGTCCCCCTTTTAGTGAAGTTCATTTTAGATCATTAGTGTCTTTTCTACCACTATCAATATTCTCTAAATGTGGCATTTCTCTTTACATTTTGGTTTCAACATGTTTTCTAATAGTTGGATTATCCACAACTTTAATTTCTTTATTTTAATTTTAATTATAATTTTTTTCTAATTTTTTTTTTTAATATTAATTATGTAAACATATTAAATTTAATTTTCAAAATATTTGTAATAAAACTAAACTTTATAAATTGACAAATCATAAAAATCAAAATAAACTTAGAAATTTCATTTTATGTTATTAGATCATACTACGTTAGGTATGGGTAGAGAATAAGTAACTTCACACTAGATGATTTGTATTAACGTGAGACATTCATAAATACAATTTGACATGACCTTTGGTTTCATCTTCCAATAGGTTTGAATGATTCTTCACATCACCTATTGCTCTTTCTATTTTTCCTAAATAATATGTACAATGATATTTGCAAAATACCATAATCGCAAAGATTATGTATCCAACATTCCCCCCCTTAATTTGAAGAGGTGTTTGTGAGTCCAAGCATCATTCTGAACTTTGCATATATTTCTCTTGCAAGTGCTTTGGTTAAAATGCTCGTAATTTGCTCATTTGTGGAACAATGTCTCAAGTGAATATTGAATCAGATGGTACTTTGTGTTGATGTGCTTGGTTCAATCTTGGAATCCAGGATTCTTGGCCAGCTTGACTGTCGAAGTATTTTCAACCAAAAGAGGAGTAGAATTCACATGTTTCTCCTACAAATCTTCAAGTATTTTCCCGAGCTACACAATCTCCTTTGTTTCTTCTATAACTTCCACATATTCTGCCTCTGTTGTGGAATTTGTTGGAACTAGTTGTTTACATGATCTCTAGGAGACAATTTTTTTATTGAAGACTCATGAGATATCATGAAGTTCACTCCATTTTCTTTACCCCCAACAAATTTTGAATCAAAATATCCAATCAAATTGAAGTCATCCACCTTAGAGCACTTGAGTCCAAAATCTTGAGTTTCCTTTAAGTATTTTAGAACTCTTTTTGTAGCAGACCAATGTCCTTCACAAGGTTTTTGCATGAACATGGAAAGAATCCCAAGAACAAATGAAATATCTATTAGGATATTTATACGCTTAGAATTTAATTAAGATCAACTTGGTCTAATGTGTCATTAGGTTAAAGTGTATTTCCTAGTGTATTTATTTAGTATGCATTTGTAATCAAACAGTCACGATATGTTCCCAACATAGAGTGATCTGATGGATCATATTCTTCTCAATCTTAATGGCTACATTGATATGTGGCTTAACACTTGATTGGCCCATCTCTATTTAAAGGGAATGAAGGGTCATTAGTTGATGATCGATTGTGAGAAACTATCTTGTAATATTTTTCTTTTGCATTGATAATTTGCCTCAAGTGGCCACATTGGATGAACATTGGTTGGGGCCGTGGATGTTTCCCCACATGGGTTTTACCACTTAAAAACATTGGTGTGTTGTTTTTTAATATGGTTGTGTGAGTGTTTCTAAAGGTGTTCATTGTCTGTTGGAATAACTTTGTTGTGAAACATGGCATCAGAGTCTGTTTGAACACTCGCTCCCATTGTAGATCGAGATCTTGAAGCCTTATTGTTGAATTTATGGTTTCTACTATTTTCGCACACTTTTGGGCTAACGAGACTATTTCATTACGTCTAGAGCACTCATTTTAGTTAGGAAATCTTTTCATTTCACTCAAAAAGGTTTTGTTTTTCCCAATATACAACCATTTCGGTCATATCTGGAGCTATAAATCTTGAATACACCCTTTTTGAATTTTTGTTATAGAGATAATACTTGAGTTTTTTGTTTTTGTTTTCAGGTTGCTACTCTTTCTAGTCTGCATATGTTCTTTTCCCTGCACTTTGTGCGATCTTGAAAAATAAAAAACAGAGAGAAAAGTGTTTTCTGGTCTACATATGCTCTTTTTCGTGTGCTCTATGTGATCTTGGTAAACTAGAAACAGAGAGAAAACTTGCACTTTATGGGTAAGCTAATCGAGATCTAACCCATTTTGTTTTCGAGAAGCAATTTTTTTTTTTGTGTGTGTGTTATAGTCCAAAAATGCCTTATATGTGCATACATGATCCGGATTATTTTCGACACGAAATGAGAGTGGAGATATAATAAAGAAATGTATAGAGATATTGCAGATATTCAATAATATAACAGAAATGTATCAGAGACGCAACCATAAACAAAGATATACAGTAATACATGATTTCTATTAATCAGAGAAATGTACAGAGACTGTAAAAATACAGAGTGAAAGACTCGCTAGAATGGTGGCAACTTATCTCTGAGAAGAGATGTGACGGCTACTCGCATTCGCAAGAAAATGATTACAATGAGGCTCTGAAGGCCCTTTTACAATAAACGGGAATGCCAAAAGTCCTGGACATCCAAAAACCTAACCCTAGGAGATGAAGCATCAAAAGTCATGTGGGCCCCGTTTGGGTAAGTGAGTACATCAACTTCCCGAGGTCGTAACTTTTGCATACGATCTCCGTTTTAGGCGTGTGATATCTCGTTGGAAAGGTATCATCGAGGAGATTCATTTTGGGGGCTCAATTATGCCTTTAGCTATCATTGAGAACCTCGATCTAGAAAAACCTTCATTTGGACCCTCAAAATGGCCCTGGAAGTTAAAACCTACTAAAAATAGTAAGTTGCCAAAATTGTCAGAAACATGTTTTGGGCCAGTTGGAGAAGGTGGGTGGCCACCGATATCCACCTAGATCAATCCTCCCTCCTTAGGAAGAAATGGTCTCCATTGCGTTGAGTTCCCGGGGGAGAGGGGAAAGCGATTGCTGAATCTGAATCTTGGT